>JACCIY010000026.1:0-63639 GCA_025506505.1 Flaveria sonorensis
GGATGAATTAAGGGGATTATGACCGAAGAATACTGCCCCCGAAATGAAGTGCAGAAACTGGAGATTGAGTTCTGGCAACTCAAATGCAAGGCTCAGAAATTGAAGCCTACACGACCCGTACTCATGAGTTGGCACCACTATGCCCTGGAATGTCAATGAAATGCACAAGAGAGTCGAGCACTACATACGTGGACTGGTGCCCGAATTCAGAGTATGGTAACTGCTTCCAACCCCACTACCATACAACAAGCTATCCGAACAGCCCACAGGCTGCTGATCAAGCAGTCGACCAAGGACGATTACCAAGCGGGCGCGGTGGCAAGCGTGCCTGACCATAAACGCAAGTGGGATGGTTCAAGTAACAAAGGTCATCCTCCAGCAACCAGCCGCAACAGCAACAACAGTACAGCAGCAGCAGCAACCTCCCAGCAACAAAGGAGGTTTGATAACAACCGAAATTTCATCAGTCATCCTCGGCACGCAGGGACAAGGAGGCTATTGGGGAAAAGTCCCAAGTGCAATCGATGCAACTACCATCAACCGGCAGGTGTGACACTTTCGATGCCAACGTTGTGGTAAAGTTGGCATGCAGTGAAGACTGCCGGGGTGAACTGATGAAAAAGCCACAACAATCACAAGAAACTCCGAAAGGTTGTTTTGAGTGCGGAAAAGAAGGCCATTACAGACGCAACTGTCCCCAGCTCAGAGGAATGGTAATGGCAACAACAACAATGGCAACAACAACAATAACAACGGCAACAACAACATAACGTAATGGCAACAACAATGGAGGCAATAACAACAATGGAGCCAAAGGAAGAGCCTTCGTCATTGGCTCAGGTGAGGCTCTAAACGATCCTACAACAGTAACTGGTAAATTTTCGGTAATGGTCGTTTTGCTACCGTATTATTCGATACCGGAGCCGATAGAAGTTTCGTGTCCACTAAGTTTGTAGTCTTTTAGTGATATGCCCTCAGCCTTAGAATCTAAATACACGTAGAGTTAGCTGACGGTACACAATTCACGTAACGCATTCTTAGAGACTGCAATATAGAGCTTGCTGGTCATACATTCGCCATAGATCTCATGCCTGTTACACTAGGAAGTTTTGATGTAGTAGTAGGCATGGATTGGCTTTCCGATAAGCAAGCGGAAGTCATATGCCACGAGAAGAATCATACGGATTCCCATTGGCGAAGAAGTCCTTACGGTCAGAGGTGATAGGAGTGGTGCGGTGATAGGCATCATCTCGTTCATGAAGGCACAGAAGTTGTTACGAAAGGGTCGACTGGCCATATTGGCACTCGTCACAGATAACAGCCGAGGAAAGAAGATATAGGGATCTCCCCGTAGTTCGTGAGTTTCCCGAGGTGTTTCCGGAAGACCTGCCTGGATTACCGCCTCATCGTCAAGTTGAATTCCAAATTGAGTTGACTCCAGGAGCCGCTCCAATTGCGAGAGCACCTTACCGGTTAGCTTCGAACGAACTGCAGGAATTATCCGCCCAACTACAAGAGTTGTTGGATAAAGGGTTTATCCGACCGAGTTCGTCGCCCTGGGAGCGCCAGTTCTATTTGTGAAGAAGAAGGATGGTACATTTCGAATGTGCATTGACTATAGGGAACTGAACAAAGTCACGATCAAGAATAGATATCCCTTACCTCGTATAGATGATTTGTTTGATCAACTGCAAGGATCAAGCTATTACTCTAAGATGATCTAGGTCTGGGTATCATCAGCTGAGAGTTCGAGAAGAGGACATCTCGAAGACTGCCTTTCGTACACGATATGGTCACTATGAATTTTTGGTCATGCCATTTGGGTTGACGAATGCACCAGCAGTATTCATGGACCTTATGAATCGCGTGTGCAAACCTATCTTGATCATTTGTTATTGTCTTTATCGATGACATATTGATCTACTCAAGGACTGAGGAAGAACATGGAGAGCACTTACGTTTGATCTTGGAATTACCTAGAAAGAACAACTGTACACAAAGTTGTCTAAGTGTGATTTCTGGATACGTGAGGTGCAATTCTTGGGTCATATTGTCAACGAGAAGGGAATACATGTTGATCCTGCAAAGATTGAAGCGATAAAGAATTGGACTGTTCCTAAGACACCAAGTGAGATATGACAGTTTCTTGGACTGACAGGATATTATCGACGGTTCATCGAAGGATTCTCTAAGATTGTACAACCTCTCACAGCCTTGACTCACAGGGAACAACATACAAATGGAGTGAGAGTCAGGAATCTGCTTCCAGTTGCTGAAACATAAATTGTGTAGCGCACCAATATTAGCGTTACCGGATGGTAGTGATGATTTCGTAGTCTATTGTGACGCTTCTATTCAAGGACTTGGGTGTGTATTGATGCAGCAGGATAAGGTAATAGCTTACGCCTCTAGACAACTAAAGGTTCATAAAGAACTATACCACCCTGACTTGGAGCTGGGTGCGGTAGTTTTTGCCTTAAAGATCTGGAGACATTACTTGTACGGTACCAAATGCACGTTTCCACCGATCACAAGAGTCTTCAGCATATATTTGATCAAAAGGAGTTGAACATGAGGCAAAGACGCTGGGTGAATTGTTGAACGATTATGATTGTGCATCAGATATCATCCGGGGAAACAAATGAGTCGCTGAAGCGCTGAGTAGGAAAGAAACTGCTAAGCCTCGACATGTGCGAGCTTTGCAACTTACTATCAGCACACAGTTACCTGAACAAATCCGAGAGGCTCAGACAGAAGCTCTGAAAGCAGAAAACATTGGGTCTGAATCGTTAAGGGGAATGGAAAAACAGTGGAAGTAAAAGCGGATGGAATTCGTTACTTCATGGATAGACTTTGGGTACCTCTACACGGAAATCTGAGAGACTTGGTCATGAGTGAGCACACAAGTCTACTCTATACATCTTGGATCTGACAAGATGTATCATGATCTAAGGCACACTGGTGGCCTAACATGAAGCGGATGTAGCTACATATGTGAGCAAGTGTCTGACCTGCTCAAAGGTAAAAGTGGAGTATCAGAAACCGTCTGGAACTTTACAACAACCCAGATCCCATGTGGAAGTGGGATCAGATATCAATGGATTTTATTACTAAGTTACCACGAACTTCTACTGGTTGCGACACAATATGGGTTATCGTGGATAGATTAACAAAGTCTGCTCATTTCCTAGCGATAAAGGAAACAGACAAGATGGAGAAATTAACCCGACTCTATTTGAAGGAGATCGTTTCGAGGCATGGAGTACCGATCTCAATTATTTCTGACCGCGATTCTCGTTTGCATATCGCACTTCTGGCAATCATTGCAGAAAGCTTTAGGTACGCGATTGGATATGAGTACTGCTTATCATCCACAGACTGTGGTCAAAGCGAGCGTACTATACAGACTTTGGAGGACATGTTACGTGCTTGTGTGATTGACTTCGGGAATAACTGGGAAGTTTCACCTACCATTGGTGGATTTTCTTACAACAACAGTTATCACACTAGCATAAAGGCGGTACCTTTCGAAGCGTTGTATGGGAGAAAATGTAGATCACCAGTTTGTTGGGCTGAAATTGGTGATAGCCAGCTAACGGGTCCTGAGTTAGTACACGAGACTACTGAAAGATTGTACAAATAAGGAATCGTATGGCTGCAGCGCGCGACAGACAGAAAAGTTATGCTGACAAGCGACGAAAACCTCTAGAATTTCAAGTTGGTGATAAAGTCTTATTGAGGTCTCACCGTGGAAAGGCGTGATTCGGTTTGGTAAAAGAGGAAACTAAATCCGAGATACGTTGGACCATTTGAGATCTTGGAAAGAATAGGTCCAGTTGCTTATCTACTAGCCTTACCTTCTTCGCTAAGTGGAAATCCATGATGTATTCCATGTTTCAAATCTGAAGAAGTGCCTAACGGATGAAACGCTTGTCGTACCGCTGGAAGAAGTTCAAGTAGACGAACAATTACGCTTCATTGAGGAACGGTCGAAGTGATGGATCGTGAGGTGAAGACACTTAAGCAAAGCAAGATACCCATTGTCAAAGTTCGATGAACTCGAGACGTGGACCAGAATTCACGTGGGAACGTGAGGACCAAATGAAGCTTAAGTATCCTCAGCTGTTTGAAAAGACGATGTCAGCCGGCGAAGGTACTGATTTAAATTTCAGGGACGAAATTTCTTTCAACATTGGGATGAGTGACAACTCACCCAAACTCACTCGATTATTTTATGCCAATGCAGTAGACCATGATGGAACACTCACTTGTAACGCATTTTCAAATCAGTTAAGTTGTTTTGGGTTTACTAGTTTATTTACAGCTTCCGCATGTTTAAAGTTAAACTCTGATTATGAATGTTAGTTCATATAGAGTCGTTCTGTGTAACTAATGACTGAGATCCTGGTATGTCACGCGCCTCGCGGTAAAACCCCGCCACGCGGATCTTGAGGGTGTGACATTATTGATAATGACTATTATTATCTATATTATTATTTATATTACTTATTGTTTTCAAAATCACAATACATTTTTATGTGTGTATAGATATATGCGACACATGTATTTGTGTATGTATTTACCATCTGTATTTGTATGTGTATTTTTATTTGTATGATAGTGTTGCTGTGTGCATGTGTTTATTTAGTGTGTGTGTTGTATGTGTCTTAACGCGTACACAAATAGATTCATTCATGTTTATATAATCATAGAATTGAATTGAAGGATATTCATGGCAGTAGGACGTGATAGTGTACGTATAGGTACGTAAGTGTAAATACGTGTAAACTTGTGAAATATACTTTAGCATATAATAAAGTTATATGAAAAAAAGAGAAGAAAACAAACTACATTTATGTCTCAAAAAAAAAAAAACAGCATAGCATTATAAGAAATGTGTATGAAATATGAAGCATTCGTTACACACACATTTGTGACCAAACTGATTGTTTTGTCATAAATGTTGTTGCTTAGTGCGACACTTGTTGCGACACAAGGCAATTGTGAAGGAAATACAAAGCATCTTTAAAAGATGGATGATTGGTTTCAATTTGGGCTACAGCCTCGCAGGATAAAAGAACACAAAAATACATTGCATGCCTTAGGGGATTAAAAGCGTTCAAACTGAGGTTACGAACCCAAGAGATTAAAGAACACTAAAGAGAGAGATATAAGACTTTGATTAAAACCACCAAAGAGGTCGCCCAACATATATAAGAAAACAAAATTGAGTTTACGGCCTCAAGGAACTTGATAATGGGTCTCCAAGAAAAGGATAGATTGTACATCAAAATCATGAGTCTTAAAGGATTTTGATTTATGTTGAAATTAGAACTAATAAATTTCAACAGAACAAGTATGTATTCAACTTATGGATTATATAATTTGAAACAAACATGTGTGACGAACTACGCTAATGAAATAGAATTACAAGGACACATGTGATCATAGTAAAATAATACATCAATATTTCTAAATGTTGCATAATTTCTTTCGACAGAATATGACTTTCATTTCAATTAAAAGATGTGTCTTAACATCATATCATGTTATAACATGTTTACTTTTTACCTATATAAAATGTTGAATTGTCACATGGTGGCGTACTTTTATTTTGTCCTTTTGTTTTTTGTCATAATATATGACAAATTAAACACAGAAAACATTGAGTAAACTTTTTGCTAAAAGAGTAAAAGCATCAAAATATTGTTCAAATAATATAAAAAGGACTTCAATAAGCAGTATCTTCATTCCTTTAATCTAACTTCATCCTCATAATTCTCAGAGTACTTGTGTTGAAACACATCATTGGCTACGCTATCTACTTAGATAGTTTTTAAATTATTCATGCTCTTTAAGTTTATAAATATTACTTAAATGCCTAAAAAGCATATAATAAATTAGGGTTGTAAAAGAGTCAAGTGTGCTCGGGAGTTACTCGGAATCGGCTATCTAAAAGCTCGAATCGAGTCGATCTTAGATAGCTCAAGCACATATATGGCTCTTGTAATAAGCGAGCTCGAGCTCATATTATGATTCTTTTAAAAAAAAGCTTGAGCCCAAGCTTTACATAACAAGCTTGAGCCCAAGTTTCGCATATCAAGGTCGAACCGGCTCACGAGCCTAACAAACCTTTTTTTATAGTGAAATTATTTTTTTTATAAAACTTTTATTTAATATATAATATATATCTATAAGTATTATTTTCATACATAAAATTTGAATATAATTAAATAATATATGTTTTTTATATATTGAAAATATCATTATAAATATATTATATATATATATATATATATATTATATATATATATTATATTATATATATAATTAATTAGAAAAACATATAATAAAATAACAAAATGATAAACAAGCCGAAACCAATGGAGCTTGAGATTTAAAAATATCTCGCGAGCTTGAGCTTCAAAAATAAAACTCTAATGAGTCAAGCTTAAGTTCGAGCTTTTTTGAGTCAAACTCACCGAGCTTAAGCCTAATGAGCTCGAGCTTGGCTGGGTCATTTGAACCGTTATTAAAACAAAAGCTTGGTATCTTTTTAATAATTCTATTCCAAATTTCCAAATAAGCTGAGGCTTAATAATAAAATTTAGGTTGTAACAATTGAAGCCGAACCAAAGCAAAGTGGGCCTGGGTTCCGCTCGTTTAAAAATTAAGCTGATCTGAGCCGGCTCGTTTATCTTACTGACTCAAAGGTAAGCGCGGGCTCAAAATAATACAAACCGAGCCGACTTGTTTATTTAATAAAAAATTATTATTTTTTACATATTCATATATATATATATAATATATATATATATATATTATATACACCACAATATATTTGTTTATCTTAATTCGTTAAAACAATAATACAATATTGGCATTTCATGAAATGTGATCATTATTTATATTTTCACTTAGGTTTTTCTTATTAGAAAATATCAGATTGACATGGCTCTATTTAAATAATATCACCAAATTTTGAATTTGTTCTCTACAAAAATAATAACTTTGCCTTTAATATAACGACGCCAACTACGACGAGCCCGAGTCAAGCTGACCTTGGCTCGGGCTTGGCTCATTTACAAATCGAGCCGATATCGACTAATATTTTTAGCGAGGGAGCTGGAGCGAGTTACAAGTCGCAAGCGTTTTGAATAACCCTATCTTGATTAAACATCATAACCAAACTCAAACTTATTACTAGAGTAGAAATTTGATCCCCCGGAGACTTGGTCACCCAAAATGACTCTTATGACCACTGTTTATGTGTTTTAAGTAACCGATTATATGCGCTAACCCTTGATGCCGCAATATTAATCACCCTAGATTAAACATCTATCCTGGAAGGCATAATAGATTTCATATAAATGCATTTGGAAACCTGTAAATGATTTGGGTCTTGCTACTCCACTGTAACTGTATAGGAATTGCAGTGATCACATCATTTCCTGAGAAATGAAGAAATGCTTGATTATTTGTTTATTTATTTCTAATTTATGTAGAGGGTCGATCTGGGTTTGTTTCTTTCTTCAAATGTGTCAAATAAAAGTTCAGATAAATGGGTAAAATGTAATGAATACTTGCAATCACTTATGAAATTTTTTTTTAAAATTGGATTAAAGGTGTTAGCAGGTCAACCCAACCTAACGTGGCCCGTTTCAACCTAATAAAAAACTAGCTTGTTTGAAGCCGTGACCCAACCCGCGATCTTTCCAGTTCTGCGGCTGAGATAACCACTCGACTAAAATCAACTCAACTCAATTTACTCTTTTGTCCATGCTCTCACTCATACTAATCTACGTACTCATGTAAACTATAGATTGCTCGAATCATGAGACTTCTAAATACGATCATACCAAGTCATACTATAAATGCCTATAAAATAATTTGAGCTATACGATGAGAAGGTAACGTTAACCTTTATGCCAATTTGAAATGGAAATAAAAGTACTGATCCATATGTTGCAAGTCAGAAGACATACCTACGAGGTCAAATTATATCATCTAATAAGAAGAAATGAGATAACGATTGGAAAAATGCAAGTTCCATTAGAAGAAGTTATCAAAGCCTCGCTCCTGGTCACTTTCCCAGTTTTCAGATTCTGCAAGAAGCAACACCAAGGTAAAGAAAAGTATATATATTTTACTTTGGTTCAATTTTTTAGTTATTAAACAAAACTGAAACACAAAAAACAAAGAGAGAGTGACATTTGTGTAGGGGTGTTAAATAGGGCGTGTTCAACATTTGGCGGATTGAACCCGACACGAATATGAAAATTTGACATGAACCTAAAAATAGTGTCAGACACATTAAACCAAATTCACAGCTTTGTAGATTGACACAAACACAAATCATAAATCCTGAAAATTTATTTATTATTTCTTCTCAAGATAATTTTATAAAATAGTAATCAATTTCAGGATTATTCTAATTAGGTCACTCTTAAAACTTTTTAGTCCCAATTAGGTCACTTATAAAAATTTGTTGTTCCAATTAGGTCACTAAAGTTTCGGGATTGTTCTAAATATGTCATTCATAAATTGCAAAAAAAAATTTAATTGAAATATCTAAACAATTAACAATATTTATAAAAAACGAATTATTCAAAAATTTGTGAATTATTTACAATAATTGAAAAAAATATGAGTGACCTAATTGAAACACTACTAAAACTTTAGTGACTTAATTGGAAAAAATAAAAATATTAATGACCTGATTGGAACAAATAAAATATAAATGACCTAATTAGAACAATTCTAAAACTTACTTATTATTCTGTGATGTTTTTCCTTTCTTGTGTAACAATAATACGTATATAAGACATTACGTATTAATACCCGTTTCTGTTTTATCTTCAAACATTTTAGGCACAACATACCCAAATTTTCAAGTTATGACATCAAATACATTTGTAAAAGTTAACCATAAAATTAAACGGGTTACACGGGTCAACCTATGGGCCCGTCAGGTTGACCCCACCCGAATACTAGTTAAGTGTGCTTGCACGTTTAACCCTGAACGGCCTGCACCCCCTCATAACCCTGTCAAATGATAAAAAAAAAAAAAAGGATTTAAGGAAAAAATCACCTTTATAAAAACTAAACTGACCTGGTCGTTTTTCGGGCACTGTAAGATCATGAACTAGCATCTGAAAGTCACCAGGACTGAGAGAAGAAGCAGTATCTCGAGTAGTAGACTAGGAGCTGGAAAGTGAAATCAGAATCATTGATGTAATATCAGAAGAATTAGAAGTCTTTTCGCCATAGCTGCCTTTGATAATGAATCCTGAAGTTACACTCGAGCTGGACGAAGCACGTAACATACTTTTTAGCTCGGAAAATTGTCTGACATAGTGTACATCATCCTGAGGCACACTAGATAACATGTGGCATTAGTTTTAACCTGAAACTTGGTCTGACATACTGTATTTTTATGATGGATTCTGCAGTAATATTACCTATTAAGGCATCCTCAAGATGAAGGACTCTTCTTTCAGTTTCCTCTAACTTTTGACGCTTAACTTCACTTGATTCCAGGCTTCAGAGCACTTTTTCTCACATTCATCAGTCTTCGTCTCTCTGATTCTAATAAAGCCTGCAAGCATTATAAGTACATAGATATCAAGGGGTTGGGGAGGGAGAAAATACTTTATGTGAGACCAACATTACCTTTAAATATAACACTTCTGCAGTTAACTTTCAATCTTTTCAGCATCATCCACAGAAGCTGTGGCTTTTTTCCCAACAGATAATGCTTCATTAGATGCTTCCTTGGACAGTCACGTTCCCGCCAAGCATTACATATTCCGACCCAGTCTGAAAAGTAAGGTCCCTTATGTTTGCCATAATTCATCATGTAAATTAATGTTTGATAAAACAAACAAAACCAGAGTCCACAATCCACACTTGCAGAAACTTTATGTTCAGGAATTTGGTGCTAAATTTGGACTTGATAATTTAATTAGCTATACGTCTTTTGTGACTGCATAACCATGAGATGACGAGTATGCTTATGATAACAAAAGGTTAAGGTAATTAAGTTTAATCCACACGCTTCTTGTATCCTACTTCTCATGTGCTAAAATAGCACCGGTTTTCCTTCACCATATCACACAAATTGTGTTTACTTGCAATAAACATACTCTAATGTGTATATAATATTCACTGTTTAAGTATCATGAAGTAAATTACCCTTCTTTCAGTTTCTTCTAACTTTCTACGCAAAATATTGTTTAATTCCAGAGATTCGGCATGCTTCTTATCAGATTCATCTGCTTGATGTCTCTCTGATTCTAATAAAGCCTGCAAGTCAATATGTATATAAGATGAGTAATTCACTAATTCACCAGTCAAGGAACAAAGAAAGAGAATGATATAGAAAAAAAATCACATATATGATAATCTTGCATTCAGGATCTGAAGAAGTAAAGAATTCAAACATATTGCTCAACACACAAGGCTCGTTCAGATTCATGCTCATACTTCCTATCTTATACTCATTTATCATGTAAAGTATCACTAATTCAATTGAATCATTGTATTATATTCAAAAGCCATTGCCTTTTCAAGTTAAGCAAACCAGGTTTGATGAACAAAACTGCTATTTCAAGTTACAGCAGGAAGAAAAGTTCAGCTCAAGTGATTTGAAACAATCTAAAAAATGCCATGCTTAGCTGTTGGTTTATAATATATTCTTCAGCATTTCACATCTCTGCATGTCCATATATTGATAATAATTCATATCTATCCAATCAAAGTAGAATTACAAATGTATTAAGCTAACAAATGTATTACCTTAAGATTTTCCACCTCTGGGGTCAATCTTTCAATCTTTCTAGTGCCCTCCACAGAAAGCGGCAAATCTTTCACACCAATGAAAGCTTTATCAGATGCTTCCTTTGTAGACGCAGGTTCCTTCGCAAGCATTGCTTCATTCAATTCAGTCTACATGATAATGTAACTTTATAATTGTGACTATACAAACCCAATACTGTTCCTGTTTTCTAAAATAGTCACAATTACAATCCACATTAGCAGTAATTACCTGAGAGCTAGGATGTATTCAGGTATTTGAGGTTAGTATATGTATCAAGATTTCCTTTGATAGTTACATACCAATGTGATAAGAAATAGTCATAAGATGCAACATTGGTTGTGGTTAGGAAAAACAGAAAGAAAATATGTTTGAATTAGGGTCATTTTAGAATTGCGTTTGGTTGAAGATTGATATCCATCCTGTCTGATGCTATGTAGTGATTCTCGTCATTTGCAACGAATCACTATGGGTATCGGTTTGATAGTAGAGTGGAACGGAACCTTTGAGGGTATGAGGAATCCCCATTTTTGTGGGTATCATTCCTACTTTGAAGATCCATACCCTCAACAAGCACCTTTTACCAATTCCAATCCCATTCTCATTCCCATTAGCAAACCTTGATCCAAGCACCCTCTGAAGGCTTCATCCTTGCACACAGTTATGGAACTTACAAAAAACACTCATTTCCCTCTAACCATAACATGGTTACTTGAGGTAAATCAAGATCGATTCTCATGTTATTTATCTCACTTATCATATGTTTTTGATATATCTCTAACCTGTTCTTGCAATAAATGTTTTTATATATTTCTAACCCCGTTCTTGCAATAAATTATCTCTACAACATACATATTTGCCACTATGTTATAGTGGGCTAGAAAAAACCAGTCATAGTCTTGAAGTTGAAGTACCCTTCTTTCTGCTCCTTGAAGTTGAAGTACCCTTCTTTCTGTTTCTTCCAACTTTACACGCATACTTTCAATTGTTTTTAAGGCTTCAAAGAACTTCTTTTCAAGTTCATCAGCTCGTTGTCTCTCTGATTCTAGTAATACCTGCATGCCATGAGATGAGCAATTTACAGATCAAGAAAAGAACAAAACTGAGGAGAGTCAACCTAACCTAACTCAACCTGTTTAAGAAGTCCATAATAATTATAATTCTGACCTAAAGCATACAGCAGACGTCATTGGAAAAAGAAATAGTAGACGCTATCACACTAAGATATTTAGTATGTAAATCATTTGAATAACCACATTGTAGTGCATAAGTATCATTTATATATACACTTAGATGGTGGGGAAGGCAAAAAGAATTTTGATTAAACAAACATTACCTTGATATTTTCCGCTTCTGAAGTCATACGGTCAATCTTTTCACTTTCCAAAGACACTGGTAATTTTTTCCCAATAGAAGAAGTTTCTTTGGATACTTCAGCTCCATACTTGTTTTCCTTAGTAAGCAACCCATCTTCCAATTTAGTCTGCATGATAATTAAATTTTATATATCTTAAAAATACGAACACCTCTTTGCATGTCTGGCCAATCAATCACAATGACAATCTACACCACTTGGTAGTAGCCTAAAACGTAGTATGCATTTCACGAATTTGAGGTTAACTTCAGACCCAGTTAGTTTATGCTGAACAATTTGTTTGATAATTGCCTTCTGATATTGAAATTAACCAATGTTGTTCATTATGGCACATAGACAAATCTTAATCTCATCACTTGCTGATATCGAAATTCCCCAATATGGCAAAATGTCCAACTTTTTTCATTTTAATTATTTCTTGTCAGTAATTTTAGTATATAGTTTAGTATTTTACATTACTGCAAGTTCACAAGAGAAGAAGCTTCATCAGATGCTTCCATTGAAGACTCACGTTCCGCAGCAAGCAGCTCATCTTCCATTTCTGTCTGCATGATAAGGTAATTTTATATTTCTGATTATACGAACAAAATGTCTTTTTCCGTTTGATAAATATTCTTAATTACACTACATTTTAGCAGTAACAGGCTGACAAGTGGTATGTACTCATGTATGAGGTTAAACTCGGATCAAGTTATTTTATGGGTCTACATGTCCATTGTTAATTACATAACCATAGGATAAACTAGTACTGCAAATGAGTATACAAAACCACTAATGAAAAGTGAAAACTATCAAATGAGTTAAGAAATCTCAAATTAAAACAAGATTACCTTTAAGTGTGTAACTTCTGGGGTTAGACTGCCAATCTTTTCATTATTTTCCACAGTAACAGGAGTTTTATTTAATATAGACAAAGCTACATCAGATACTTCCATTGCAGACTCACGTTCCTGGACAAGCAATAACCAAAAAGGTATCTTCATATTTCTCAATACAAATCATAATTTGTGTATATGCTTTTTTAAAGAAATCATAATTACAATGCACAGTAGCAGTAACAAAAAAGGTACCATGTATGCAAGAAACTGAGACTAAAATAAGATCCAATTGCTTTATACACCTACATTTTTCAGGGTACCTACTACCTAACCATGTAATAAATGATCCTATTGATGAAAATTTGTCATAGAGGTGGCAAAACGAGCGGGTCGGACAACAGATTAGAATAAAAGCTAACCTGAATAGACACTTGGTGGTTTCAGTCAGTTCACTCTGAACTTTAGAAGGAAAAAAACCAAATTTAATCACATTACCTTCTGGTTCTCTTCTTTTGGGGTAAAATTGTCAGTATTATCAGTGTCCTTCATAGAGATAATGGCATCTTTCACAATGGATAAAGCTGCATCAGATGCTTCTGTTGCAGACTCATGTTCCTTAACAATAAACAGGTCACTTGATTCGGTCTGCACAATACAATAAACTTACGTTAAAGACAAACAAACAGATGTACCCAGTAATACCCCACTCATAAAGTAGGATCTACAGTTAAACGCAAACCCAATTCTGAAATCCATCCACAATTTTCTAAAATAATTTCATAAACATGAAATATATATGTGAAAGGCCAGAATTAACACTTCTACACCACATTTCAGTGGTTTGAATTCGTTTAATCTAAATGTCAGAAGAAAAAAAATCATATTCAATCAATATTACCTTTTGGTTATCTTCTTTTTGGGTTAAATTGTTAATATTATTAGTTTCCTTCATAGAAACAATGGCTTCTTTTGCAATGGACAAAGCTGCATCAGATTCTTCTGTTGCAGAATCATGTTCCTTAACAGTAAATGTGTCATTCCATTCAGTCTGCATAATAAATTAAACTTATATATATAAGAATCTGAGGTTAAATGCAAAAACATGAAATTTATAAGTAAAAGGGACTAAACTTACACTTCCGTCACCTTTTAGTGGTTTGGATTGGTTTCCTCGAAATTTTACAAAAAAAATATTATGTTTGAACAAAGTACCTTTTTGTCATCTTCTTTTCGGGTTAAACTGTCAGTATTATCATTGTCCTTCATAGAAACAATGGCTTCTTTCACAATGGACAAAGCTCCATCAGATGCTTCTGTTGTAGACTCACGTTCCTTAACAACAAACGAGTCATTCAATTCGGTCTGCATGGTATAATAAATATTTAAGCTTTGAAGTTAAACGCCCAATTCTTTTATTCATCTACATTTCATTTGATAACTAACATGAACATTAAATATACAAGTAAAAGGGCCAAAATCGATACGTCTAAACCACATTTTAGTGGCTTGTATCGATTTACTCTAGATTTGAGAAGAAAAAGATTATATTTGATCAACATTATTGCATTACCTTCTGCTTTTCTTCTTTTGGGGTTAAACTGACAATATTATCAGCATCCTTCACAGAAACAACGGCTTCTTTCACAATGGGCAAAGCTGCATCAGATGTTTCTGTAGACTCACGTTCTTTAACAATAAACGTGTCATTCAACTCAGTCTGCATGATAAAATACGTGTATATTTAAGAATATAAGGTTAAACGCAGCCTGAGTCTTTAATCACATGGCCTTTAATAATTACTTAAACATGAAAGATACAAGTAAAAGGGCCAAAATTGACACTTCTACACCATGTTTTAGTGGTTTGAATTGGTTTATTTAATATTTTAAATTTTGGAAAGAAAGTTATATTTAATGCACATTACTTTTTGGTTCTCTTCTTTTAGGGTTAAATTATCACTATTATCAGCATCCTTCATAGAAACAATGGCTTCTTTCACAATGGACAAAGCTGCATCAGATGCTTCTGTTGCAGACTCATGTTCCTTAATAATAAACGTGTCATCCAATGTGGTCTGCATGGTATAATAATTATATTTAAGCATATGAGGCTAAACAACCCAGTTCCTTAATCCATCTACATTTCATTTAATAATTAACATAAACATGAAATATACAAGTAAATGGGCCAAAATTGACACTTCTAAACCACATTTTAGTGGCGTGTATGGGTTTACTCTAAAATTTAGAAGAAAAAGATTATATTTGATCAACATTACCTTCTGCTTTTCTTCTTTTGGGGTTAAACTGGCAATACTATCAGCATCCTTCACAAAAACAGCAGCTTCTTTCACAATGGGCAAAGCTGCATCAGATGCTTCTGTAGACTCATGTTCTTTAACAATAAACGCATCATTCAACTCAGTCTGCATGATAAAATATATGTATGTTTAAGAATATAAGGTTAAACGCAGCCGAATTCTTTAATCCATCTATATGGCCTTTTGTTATTACATAAACATGAAAGATACAAGTAAAAGGGCCAAAATTGACACTTCTACACCATGTTTAGTGGTTTGAATCGGTTTGTTCTAAATTTGGAGAGAATTTTATATGTAATCAACATTACCTTTTGGTTCTCTTCTTTTCGGGTTAAACTGTCAATATTATCAGTGTCCTTCATAGAAACAATGGCTTCTTTCACAATGGACAAAGCTGCATCAGATGCTTCTGTTGCAGACTCACGTTCCTTAACAATAAACGTGTCAGTCAATTCGGTCTGTATGGTATAATCATTTTTAGTTAAGCATATGAGGTTAAACGTAGACCCAATTTCTTTAGTCCATCTACATTCATATAATAATTAACATTAACATGAAATATACAAGTAAAAGGGCTGCCAAAGTTGACACTTCTAAACCACATTTTAGTGGCTTGTATCTAATGTTAGAAGAAAAAGATTATATTTGATCAACATTACCTTTTCCTTTTCTTCTTTTGGGGTTATACTGTCAATATTATCAGCATCCTTCACAGAAACAGCAGCTTCTTTCACAAAGGGCAAAGCTGCATCAGATGCTTCTGTAGACTCACGTTCCTTAACAATAAACGTGTCATTTAACTCCGTCCGCAAGATAAAATATAAGTATATTTAACAATATAAGGTTAAACACAGCTCAACTCTTTAATCCATCAACATGGTCTTTAATAATTACATAAACATGGAAGATACAATTAAAAGGGAAAAATTGACACTTCTACACCACGTTTTAGTGGTCTGAATCAGTTTATTCTAAATTTTGAAAAAAATATATATATTTGATCAACATTACCTTTTGGTTCTCGTTTTTTAAGGTTAAACTGTTAATATTATCAGTGTCCTTCATAGAAACAATGGCTTCGTTCACAATGGACAAAGCTGCATCAGATGCTTCCGTCGCTGGCTTACGCCCCTTATCAATAAATGTGTCATTCAACTCAGCCTGCATAATAAATAAATTTTTATTTAAGATTTTGAGGTTAAACAAAGACCCAGTTCTTCAGTCCATCTACATTTCCATTACTAATTACATAAGCATGAGATAGACTATTGATCCTGATTAATCCATACTGGTTATATCTCACTTCTCCTGTGATTTAATATATCAATAGTTTTATTTCATTACTGTAGTTATTTTCAAATACTTCTATCTACGGTCTAAATATACGTCATTATATTATTCCCAATGACACTACAGCAATCATAGGTTTGAAATTAAATACCATTCTTTCAGTTTCTTCAAACTTTAGACCCCTATCCAGGGCTTCAGCATGCTTCTCAGATTTTTCAGCATGTCTTCTCTCTGATTCTAATGAAGCCTGCATGCCAATAAGTATGTATATATAAGATGGAAAATTCACATATCTAGATATGTAAACACCCATTCAGGTTTAGCATAGATCTCGTACCTTTTATTAAAGCATCTTAAAATATCACTGGGTAAAATCGCGACTTAAATTAAATTGGACAATCTTAAACCATAATGAAACAAGATTGATCCCCATGCTCACTATGTTTCAGTTCTCATGTGTCTTGATTGAAAGTCATAAACTAAAAATTATCTTAGTTTGGGTGAGGGTCAACTGTGTTATTATAAGAAAGTCATATTCAGTGTCATATATGTATTTATACGAAGTCTAGGGCTTAGCATGTAAATTATGTCAAAGTCAAACGTAGTGTCATTTCCTAACGTTGTGTCGATTCAAGTTTAGGGTTATAAATAGGGGTGTGCAAGTGTAGGTTCGGTTTGGTTTTCACACATCACCCAAACCGATAACCTTTCACACGTCACCGAAACCGATAACCGAAGTTCGGTTTTTGAAAAACCGACCACCAAAACCGAAAACAGAAGATTGGTTCGGTTATTTCGGTTAATATGTCGATTTTCGGTTCAGTTTTGGTTATTTTGGTTAATAACCAAAAATCAAACTTTGACTAAATTAACAATTAGGATAGTGAACCAATCAACTTTTTATTTAATTTTTTAGTCAATGGGCCAAAAATATTCAAGAGAGAAAGTTTATAGGCTTTAAAACTTGGACCCACTAGGGTTGTTTTATAAACACCATGTTTGTTGAAGCTTTCCTTTGGCTAGCAATGTGGGATAGAAACAACATCATCACATGCAACAGTTATGAGCTTATAAACACTTTAGGTATTAGATATGTATGAAAACCTTATGTATCATATGTCATCCCTTATTCTTCATTTTTGATCTTTTTCATTATAATAGTCTATCACAAAGTAACCGTAAAGATACACAAAAAATGGAGGTATAAAAGCTAAAAATACATGAAAATGTGAATGGTTTGGTTCGGTTTCGGTTGATTCGGTTACCCAAGACACAAAACCGAAACCAAAACCGACTTTCAGTTATTTTGGTTTTCAGTTATTTCGGTTTGGTCGGTTTTCAGTTAATTTCGGTTTGGTTTTGTCGGTTAATGGTTCGGTTAGGATTTGCTCACCCCTAGTTATTAAAACCCTTCCATCGAGTCTGTAACAGGGGTATGAACAAATATAATGTAAGCAAGCAAGTGTTACAAATCTCTGAAAATTTCATCATACTCTCGTCTTGTTCATCCAATTCATGTCTGATTTAGCAACATTGATAAACTGCTAGCTTGGTTTTATCATATCAAAATTCTTGTGCTTATATGCAATAAATTTTATCTCTTAGAGAGTATATCCCGTTAATTTATGGTGGACCCAAAAAGCAATAGTAGTTTTAAAGTTTAAGTACCCTTTCAGTTTCTTCCAACTTCATCATTTTGATTGTCTCCTGGACTTCAGCATACTTCATTTCTGATTGATCAGCTCGTTGTCTCTCTGATTCTAATAGAGCCTACATATCAGTAAGTATACAAGATGAGAAATTTAAAAATGAACGGACAAATGCACAGAAATGTCAGATATGATAGTCTTGAATCCAAGCTTTAAGTAACTATTTCAAAGAGAATACCATCGTATAGTTCACTGTTCACCAAGCAGGAGACAGCCATTTTAATACCCATTCAGATTTTTGCATAAAATCCCTACCTTACTTTCATAATAAAACCCTCACTGGTTCGGTAAAAGCATTGCCTTCTTCAAAGGCATTGCAAATTAAATGAGAACATGTGATCAAGTGCAGTCCTAGTTCAAGTCCCAGCAAAAGAAAAAACCAGATCAAAAGCTTTGTAACAACAATTGAGTTTCCCTTAAGAATGATGCATACAACATTGGATTATAATAAACCAATTGATAAGACTTGGTACAGCAGAATTTCTTTCCCTCCAAGTACTTCAAATTTATTGCTACTTTGGTTTCATCATTTCATACATCTCATTCTTATTTACAATAATATACCTACAGACTACAGCAAACATATATGCCACAAATTTATGACAGAATAAACAAAAACAATTAAAGTCTTGAAGTTTAAGTACCTTTAATTCAGTTTCTTCTGACCTCATAATTTTAATTGTTTCCTGGGCTACAGCATACTTTTTCTCACATTCTTCAGCTCGTTGTCTCTCTGATTCTAATAATTCCTGCATGGCAATAAGTATATAAGATGGAATTTAGAGATCAAGAGAAGAAGAGGGAGAAAAGAGTCTGAATGAAGGAGAGAAATCTCAGATCAGATGCACTTGCATTCAAGTTGTAATATCTAAAAGAAATCAAATATCTTGCTGTTTAGAAAATATCAACATGGATCAAAACAAGCACGCGACATGGCCATGTTACCACCCTTTTCAGATTTTGCATATATTTCCTACTTTTTATTCAGTCATCATAAAAGCTTCATTGTTGTGGTAAAAGTGGTACTTTCCATTTTGGTTAATAATATTGCATATTTATGCGCTCTAGAACCATTTGCTTATTGTCTACTAAACACCTATATACATACACAGCGGAAGACATCGCTGATAAACTAAGAATGAAGAGTTCTATGGGAGATGACAATTTTGACCCAATTATTTATTAGTTGAATCAGGCTATACATTATCTCTAACGGGTCAAATAAGCCAAATCAAAAGATTAAGTTAAAAAAGGAAGCAGGCTGAAAGTCTCCCCAAAAAAATTAGTACAAGCAAAAACTTTATACAAAAAAACAGATTGTTCTTTTAATAATATAGTTTAGTAATGATATTGAAATCTAATTATATTATAGCAGTTTAATACATAACGCATTTCTCCGTACTAGAAAGAACTGTTTTAATCCATTATACGATTGACTCATTTTGCATCCCTATCTCCCACACTTAGATGACTTTGAGGTAGAATGCATAAAACCATCCATGCATCATATTAGCACATAAAGTTGCAGGGGAAGGAAAGGAGAGAACATTAGGTATCTCGCACGCACACACGAACATAAACAGAAAAAGAACAAAAGCACAAGAGATTTATAGTGGTTCTGTGATCTACATCCAGTTTGCTGTATCTAGTCTTTTATTATTAAGGTGCTCAAGAATTACAATACTCCTATCCATCTATGTATTACAATATTAGTATTAAGGCCAGCTGCCCTATGAGTCTCGGCAAATAACTGCACACCAACAGAGAACTCATAATAAACCAAACTTACCGTCAATTTTTCCACTTCTGCAGTTAAACTATCAACCTTTTCAACACTAGATCCTTTTGTTCCAAACTCATGTTCCTTGGCACGCAAGGTTTCTTCCAATTCAGTCTGCATAATAAAGTAACATGTAGTTCAAGACACAGAGGTAATATAAATCACCGATCAATTGATGTATCTACTTAGTTTTTCAATGATCAGAAGCCCATGTGATAAAAGAGAACAAATTACACATAAGTACTTTCGTGTGTGACCTAAGCATTTGAAATGCACAAGGGAAAACGAGAGATGAAAAAAGAAGTTCACCAAAAACAGCCGGTAGTTATTCACAATATATATTAAACGGCCTCCCTTCCCCTTCTAAGTAAACAGGTTTTACAAGGCGTGTTTTTTTATTTCTTAGAAAAGTGATAGGTTATATTTTCATTGGACAGATTGGTTATATTTTTAAATAAGGATGGTAATTAGTAGTTTAATAGATACAATTATTGTCGGAAAAATCCAACCATGGAGTTAGGGGGTTAATAGGAGATTATGCTGATGATATTGATTGATTAGATAAGTTAAAAGAAGTGAACCTAGTATAATTGGAGAGCCATCAAACTCTCAAACATCAACCAGCCACTTTTTTTTGTTATTTTTGTCAATAAACATAGTCTTGTCCTAAATGAAATAGATTCATATTCATACATGGAAAGAAAATGCAAACCAGTGCACAGAAATGAATTATCATCTTTGAAACCGAGTAATGTTACCTTCAAACGTGTTTGTAGCTCTAAACGTTGTGTGAGCTCTTTCACTTGTCTTTCAAGTTTTTCCTTCGCTTCTTGGAGTGCACCATTATCTCTTGCGGCCTATATATCTTAAGGATAAGCAACTAATGATATGATGACTGATGCTGCATAATCTTTATACCAAGAGGATTGTAAAAAACAACGATAAGAAACTAGATTTCTAAAGAATTGCCACCTAAATGTCTTCAGGATCTTATGTAAGGATTGATCGGATCGCTATATCAAGAAAAGTTATCAATATAATTACTTTAGAAGGCAGATAACATTGGGCCACTAGGCATCAATGCATCATAGACTAAATATATTCATAATACTACAAGATAACAACAATATATTAGAACCCAATAAACAATCCAATGTGTATCAAATGAAACATACCATCTTTAACCTACGAAGCTCTCTCCTTGCAACTCTCCCCCTCCATCCACATTGTGTGGCAACTGTTGCCTTTGTCAGCTTCTTATATTGTTTATAATCTCTATGACCACGCCATTTGGCCTACAATATTTGACTCATATTAGGGAAACGTAAAATTATCTAAATTAATAAGATGTGCATATCAGGTACTGACTTCTAATTTAGTAGCTGCATTGTGTCGCCTCCTGTATCTGAATTCATAACGTGCAGCCATTGCTCTCAGACCTGCCTGTATGAGCATGACTGCATGCTTGAGTCTGATGTAGGATGTCCTCAATGTGTAACGCCGAAAATTAGTTTGGATTTTAGTCGACACACTTCTCTTTCTCATATCATTGTATATCTTAGAAGCAAGCTTTCCTAGTATAAATCCAAAAAGAGGGTGTGAGGGTAATGACGTTAAATAATATAATACACATTTAGTAAGCAAAATGTAATAACAAGCCATGCACATGAAAAGCGGGAATAGTGTATAAATAGCATTGGAGGTGGAAAAAACAGGCAGGTCAAGTCAGTTGGGTTCTTGGTGAAACAGAATCAGGTTAGAACATGTGCGTGTGATGGCTTGCCAGGGAGGGTCACTTACAAACATTATTTTGCCCATTAATTGAAATTTATAAATAACTAATATATAAAACGGTTAATGTTGGATTAAACAACCAACTTCAACCATTTTATCGATTAAATCCCTCGACCTTTTTTGTAATGGTTAGTAAAACCTAGTAATTGGATTGGTAATGATTGATTGACTGATAAGTAGCTGTACAATATGAGCTCTATAGAAAGTGCCGATAATTACAATTAGGAACCCTCTAGAATAGATAATGTAAATTACATAATCTAAGTCTAATATAGTCTAACATTCTCCCGCAAGTTGAAGGCGGGGAACGAACCGCAACTTAGGAATCTTCGAAGGTAAATCTGATGTTTCCTTAAAATAAATCTGGTGTTTTTAATACTTTTAAGAAATGGAAAACCGCTGTTGAATTGGAAAGTGATTTGAAGGTAAAATGCTTGAAGTCGGACAACGGAGGATAGTACTAAAAGTGTTTATGGTATTGATTATTGTGAATGAATAATAACAGAAATACAACCCCTATATATAGGGTGTGAGGAATTACAATTGGACTATGATTCTAATGGACCATAATTATCTACACAATCAATACCTAAAATAGAATAACAATCAAAGAAGTAATCTATGCCATAATATGCGCTAATATTCCCCCGCAGTTTGAGCGGGCGCAGAGCAGACGGTCAAACTGGATCTGAAGGCTTGAAACAAGTCTCTGGAGATTCCCTTGGTAAAGATGTCAGCAAACTGTGACGAAGAAGGAACGTGAAGGACGCGAATGTGACCCAAGCGAACCTTCTCCCGAACGAAATGGATGTCAATCTCGATGTGCTTCGTCCTTTGATGCTGAACAGGATTATTAGATAAATAAACTGCTGATACGTTGTCACAATAAACCACAGAAGCAGTGCGAAGTGGGACATGAAGTTCCAGTAGTAAATTACGAATCCAAGTCGCCTCTGCCACTGCATTTGCCACTGCCCAATATTCGGCCTCTGCACTGGAACGGGAGACAGTAGGCTGACGTTTGGAGGACCACGAGAGTAAATTATTACCAAGAAATACGCAGTAGCCACTAGTTGATCGGCGAGAGTCTGGACAGCCTCCCCAGTCAGCATCGGAGTAGGCTATCAAGGAATGAACCGGAGATTTGACAATCCGTATCCCATAGTCAATAGTCCCTTGAAGATAGCGGATGATACGCTTCATAAATGCAAAGTGGGGATCACGAGGTTCATGCATAAATAAACAAACCTGTTGAACAGCATAGGAAATATCTGGGCGTGTGAACGTGAGATACTGTAAACCCCCAGCGAGGCTACGGTATAACGTAGGATCATGGAAAAGGGCACCGTCTGTAGCACTTAGTTTAGCTGAGAGATCAACCGGAGTAGTACATGGCTTGCAGGAGGTCATGGAGGCACGGTTAATGATATCCTTGGTATACTGAGACTGAGACAAAAAAATACCATTAGTAGATTGGGTAACTTTGATACCCAGAAAATGATGCAACCGGCCCAAATCAGTCATAGCGAACTCTCGTGAGAGGGCGCTAATAATCTCCTGTAAAAAAGCATCCGAGGACGCTGTGAGTATGATGTCGTCAACATAAAGCAACAAATATGCCGTGTTATTCCCCCGCTGATAAATAAATAGAGACGTGTCACAAGCACTACTACGAAAACCCTGAGAAATAATATAATTAGCAAACCGCATATACCACGCCCGAGGGGCCTGCTTGAGCCCATACAATGATTTCTTGAGACGACATACATGATGGGGAAATCGCTGGTTCACAAAACCTGGAGGTTGGTGCATAAAAACCGTTTCCTGCAAATCACCATGTAAAAACGCATTCTTGACATCCAACTGGTGAAGTGGCCAAGAACGCGAGACGGCCAAAGATAAAACTGTCCGAATGGTTGCCGGTTTGACAACCGGGCTAAAAGTGTCATCACAATCAACACCCACTGTTTGCGATTTCCCATTGACCACTAACCTCGTCTTATAGCGTTCCAAAGAACCGTCGGCCTTATATTTATGCCGAAAAAGCCACATGCACCTAATTACCGGGCTGTCTGAAGGACGAGGTACCAAATCCCAAGTATCATTTTCCTGTAAAGCATTAAATTCGGTTTGCATGGCGTGTACCCATTGTGGGTCGGAAAAAGCTTTGGCATAAGAGTTTGGTATTGGGGAGATGGTAGCGGTATGTAGGTTAAGTGGTGTATGTGGTTTGAGGGAACCGGTCTTGGAGCGGGTGGTCATTGGATGGGTGTTGGATGAGGCGGGTTGGTGTGCGTTATTGGGGGCCGAGGAAGTTGTGGGTTGGGTAGTGGGCGGAAAACCAGGCGGTGGGCCAGAGGGGTGGTGATTGGGCTTGGGCCGTCTAGTATAGGTGATTGGGGAACGGGGTTGTGGATGTGGGGCTGGTCTGGATGGGCTGTTTGGACCGGAAGGTGGAGAAGGTGGACCGGATGAGGGATGGCTGTTAGGAGGTTGGTGTGGCCCGTTAGGGAAAGATGGTGGGTGAGAAAAGGTGAAGTGGGCCGGTGGGTGGTCATCCAAAAAATTATATGTTTGGGGCGGGGCAGGTGTGGAATAAGGATAGGTTGATTCGTCAAATGTGACGTGTCGAGAAATATGAACCCGACCAGTTGTGGGGTCGAGACACCGGTAGCCCCGGAAATCCGGGGGGTAACCAAGGAAGATACACCGAATGGCCCGAGGATGTAATTTATGAGGTTGGGTAGCAGAGGTGTTGGGATAACATGCGCATCCAAACACTCGTAAGTGATCATATGTGGGATGACGCAAGTATAGGGTGAAGGTGGGCGTGTAGAAGTTAAGGCGTTTGGTGGGCAAGATATTATGTAGATAGGCTGCGGTGTGAAGGGCTTCTACCCAAAAAACGGGTGGGAGGTTGGCATGGATGAGAAGAGCGCGAATGATGTCATTTAGGCGACGAATCATGCGCTCGGCCCGACCGTTTTGAGATGATGTCTGGGGACAGGAAAAACGGAAAAGTAGGCCATGGTTTTGGGCAAAAGTTTTAAAGGCATTGTTGTCAAATTCACCCCCCAAATCACATTGAAAGGTTTTAATGGGGCGATTAAATTGCGTGGCAATTAATCGGTGAAATTTGACAAAGGTTGGGAAAGTTTCTGACTTATATTTTAATGGGTATACCCAAATAAAATGGGAAAAATTATCAATTAAAACCATGTAATATTTGTAACCAGATTTGCTAGTTACAGGAGATGTCCAAAGATCACAATGAACAATGTCAAACGGTGCAAAGGTATATGAATTTGAAGCATGAAAAGGTAACCGTTTACTATTAGAAAGTTGACATGAATTGCAAAACTTAGACTTATGATCTTTATTACATGGAAAATTGAAATTACGAATTAAAATATCTAAAACGTGATTCCCTGGATGCCCAAGACGATCATGCCAAGGAAGTGAAGTTGTGGTGATAAAGCAGGCTTGTGGCAGAAGCTCTGGTGGTGTAAACGGATAGAGGTCCCCAGTGCTATTGTGGCGGGAAAGGAGTCTTCCATTGTGTAGGTCCTTCAAAGAAAAACCATATGGATCAAATTCAATAGAAACTTGGTTATCACGGGAAAAACGTCTCACCGAAATTAAGTTTTTAATGATTTTAGGGCTATAAAGTAGGTTGGGCAGGATGTAGGTTCGGTGTGGGAGCGGGTAAAAGCCGGTTCCAGACCGAACAATAGGTACAAGTTCGCCATTACCAACCAAAATTTTAGTGTTAACAGGAGATGATGCAGGGATATGGATTTTACCTGAGTTTTGAGTGACATGAGCCTCAGCACCTGTATCCATGTAATCCGTGTGGTCCTGTTGTTGCATATGCATAGCTGAGAGAGCCGCACTAAGATCCGAAGGGCAGAGGGCATCATAACCGAACTGGGCTGAAGGCGCTGAAGGCTGAGTTGCGGTGTATCCGGTATACTGGGAGTGGGCCGAAGCCGGGTTCTGCTGAGGCTGCTGCTGGGCCGAAGCCGGAGAGTACTGTTGGGCCGATTTTGCAGGCTGCTGTGGGCTTGGCTGCCAACCGGGCTGGGACGGATATGGGCAGGGCGGCACATTCCACCAGGCCCACTGTGGGTAGGCTTGCATCTGTGACGGCCAATAGTTTCCGGACCTGCCGCGTCCGCGTCCCCCGCGTCCGCGATAGTTGTTTTGTCCGCGTCCTCGTCCGCGTCCTCGAGAAGGGTATGAATAAGTTGGGGAATGGCTTGGTTGGTTTGGGTTAGCGGGCTGGTTGGATGGTTGTTGCTGGGCTACGAGGACAGAGGAGTTCGAGGATTGCCGGGCTTCAAGACGAATGACCTCTTCTTGTAACATGGTGCACGCGGTGTCCCAATCGGCGTTTTGTTGGTTGATCAAGGAGGCTGTTGTATCATACTCGGCTGGGAGGCCGCGTACGAGCTGAAGGACTAGTCGGGATTCCGTAACAGGTTGGTCAACATCTTCTAGCTGATTAGCGAGTTCTTGAAGGCGTTGGCAATAGTCGTCGACAGAAGAGCACTTTGCGAGGGTCAAGTTGCAAAATTGTGTTTCGAGTGCGGCGGCGCGGGCTTTCTTGTTGCTGAGATACGTCTTTTCCAGTTTAACCCAAGCGGCCCTAGCGTTGTCCACTTTGCCGAGGACACGCGGCAAAATATTATCGGCGATTGTGCTGCAGATCCATTGTAAAACTAACGCATCAATTTCCAGCCATTGCGGGTATTCCGGGTCAGTTTTTGCAGGAGCCGGCGAACCATCAATATGGTTCAGAACCTTGTACGCAATGGCGTGCATTCGAAACAGCCGGGTCCAGGCTGTATATGTGACCTGTTTTCCATCCAAAGTGCGGACCTTGGACTGGATATTGGAGACGGAATAGGCCGGGTGCAAGGGGATGGGTTTGGCATCATCTTCTTTTGCCATGATCGAAACCAAAGGCAGAAAAGGAAGCCGGTGATTAGGGTTTATAGGTTTTATTTGAGCCAAGGCTCTGATACCATAAAAGTGTTTATGGTATTGATTATTGTGAATGAATAATAACAGAAATACAACCCCTATATATAGGGTGTGAGGAATTACAATTGGACTATGATTCTAATGGACCATAATTATCTACACAATCAATACCTAAAATAGAATAACAATCAAAGAAGTAATCTATGCCATAATATGCGCTAATAAGTACATCAGCACTGAGTTTCTTGATTATTGTGCTGAACACGGTATTCAGATAATAAAGACAGTCCCAGGCACTCCTCAACGAAATGGATTGGCGGAAAGGATGAACATAACTTTTAATGAGAGAGCTAGAAGTATAAGACTTAATTGCGGGCTTCCAAAGATGTTTAGGGCTGATGCAGTCAATATTGCTGCTTATTTAATCAACCGGGGATTGTCAGTACCGTTGGGATTCAAGGTACCAGAAGAAGAATGGAAAGGAGAAGTAGTTAAATATGGGCAAATGAAAGTATTTGGGTGCAATACTTATGATGTAGTGAAAGATGGTGACAAACTTGATGCTAAAGCTAAGAAATACACTTTCATTGGATATGGGTCAGATAGTATGGGCTATATAGGATTTGGGAGTTTGAAAGCAGAAAGGTATTCAGAAGCAAGCATGCTACATTCAATAAGTCTGAGTTATACAAAGACAGAATCACAACAAACTCTAAGATTCAGAAAAAGCAAGTTGAATTTGAAATTGATGCTAATAAATGAACACGGCCAATCACTGAATCAAATACTAAAACTGAAGTTCCTGACTTTGAAAATGATGATTTAGGTGGAGATGAAAAAGCAGTGGGAGCTTCTGACAGTGGGAGTTAAGAATCTGATGATGAACAGCCCTTGCTACTAGTCTCAAAATTTGGTCAGGAGGTCCACCAGAGTCTCGAAACTAAAGAAGTATGGTCCTTCAGTCAACTATCTTCTCTTAACTGAAAATGGTGAACAAGAAAGTTATTCTAAAGCCGTTAAGATGAAAGATTCGCTTTAATTGGAGCATTATACGAAGGATGTGATGAGTTTTTTTTTATGAAAAATGAAACATGGGTATCAACCAAGCTTTCGCGAAATAAAAAAACTTTACAAAAGAAATGGGTCTTCAAGGTTAAGGAAGAACATGATAGGTCTAAACGATACAAAGCTCGTTTGGTAGTCAAGGGTTTTCAGCAAAAGAAGGGGGTTAACAGTTAACTATGATGAGATCTTCTAGCCAGTTGTGAAAATGACAACCATCAAATTGGTTCTGAGTCTTGTAGCTGCAGAGGGCTTACATCTTGAACAATTAAATGTTAAGACAACATTTCTTCATGGTGACCTTGACGAAGAAATTTATATGACACTAAAAGTGGTTTATGGTATTGATTATTGATGATCACAATGAGAAAACCTCATCCCTTTATATAGGGAGATTACATGCAAAACCCTAGCACTAAATTAGGAATAGATATACATCAATTATATAAACAAAATATATCCTAATTATATGTGTATATCCCTAAATCTCGGATATACCACATATTGTGCTAATATTCCCCCGCAGTTTGAGCGGGAGGAGGACAAACGTTCAAACTGGAGCGAAAGGATTGAAATAACCGCCGAGAAATGCCCTTAGTGAAAATGTCCGCGTACTGAAGTGATGTTGGAACGTGTAACACCCGGATGTGACCAACTCGGACCTTTTCGCGTACAAAATGGATGTCAATCTCAATGTGTTTAGTTCACTGATGTTGAACCGGGTTATCAGACAAGTACACGGCAAACACATTATCACAATAAACCACTGATGCACGTTGCAATGGTACGCGTAGTTCAAGTAACAAATTCCGAATCCAAGTTGCCTCGGCAACAGCGTTAGCGACCCCTCTATACTCGGCACTAGAGCGGGAAATTGTCGGTTGCCGCTTCGAAGACCATGAAATCAAATTATCCCCAAGAAAGACACAATACCAGCTAGTCGAGCGTCGGGAATCAGGGCACCCACCCCAATCGGCATCGGATTACGCAATCAAAGAGTGAGTGCCGGATTTAACAATCCATAAACCATAGTTAAGAGTACCCTGGAGATAGCGGAAAATGCTTTTCATGAACGCGAAGTGGGGGTCTTGTGGTTCATGCATGAATAAACAAACCTGCTGCACAGCATATGTAATATCCGGTCGGGTGAAAGTAAGATATTGAAGAGCACCAACCAAGCTACGGTATAAGGTGGGATCATGGAAGAGATTGCCATCGTTTGCGCTCAACTTGGCCTTGAGATCGACAGGTGTAGTACACGGTTTGCAAGATGTTTTAGAAGCCCTGGCCAAAATATCCTTAGCGTAATTACCTTGTGACAAGAAAAGACCATTGGAGTGATGGGTAACTTGGATGCCCAAAAATGGTGTAGTCGGCCCAAATCAGTCATAGCAAACTCACTGGACAAGGTGCGAATAATGTCTTGCAAAAGAGTGTTGGAGGAGGCCGTTAAAATGATGTCATCGACGTATAAAAGGAGATAAGCGAGCTGTTCCCCATGTGCAAAGATAAAAAGAGAATTGTCGCAAGCGCTACTTTGAAAACCATGTTTGGTGATGTAATTTGCAAACCGAGTGTACCAAGCACGAGGCGCCTGCTTTAACCAATATAATGATTTTTTTAGTAGACAAACATAATTCGGATGGCGACGATCAACAAACCCAGGAGGTTGGTGCATGTAAACTGTTTCATTGAGATGCCCATGCAAGAAAGCATTTTTGACATCTAGCTGGTGAATGGGCCAAGAGCGAGAAACTGCCAAAGATAAAACTGTCCGTATAGTAGCTGGTTTCACAACCGGGCTAAATGTGTCCTCACAATCAATGCCCACAGTCTGAGATTTACCATTAACCACCAACCTGGCCTTATACCTTTCAAGAGACCCATCAGATTTGAACTTATGCCAAAATAACCACATACACCTGATCACTGGTTTGTCAACTGGTCGCGGAACTAAATCCCACGTATCATTATCCTGTAGTGCGGTAAATTCATATTGCATGGCACTTAACCAATGTGGATCCGCAAAGGCTTTAGCATAAGTAGTAGGTAACGGAGATATAAGAGTGGTGTGGACATGCGCATGTGATACCGGTGGAGGCAGATGGGAAGTAGGAATAGTGACGGGGACAGATTGAGCAACAGGAGTGGTAGTGGTAGATGGCTTAGGGCGCCGGGTATAATGGTGGGGAAAAGGGTCGGTAACGGACTCTTTCGGGTGGGTGGTTGGGAAGTCAAATGTGAAGGTGTTAGGGAGGGGGTCTTCAAGGAAGGTATATGCTGGAAGAGGAGTAGACAAAGGGAACGGATAAACATGTTCATCGAAGGTCACATGGCGAGAGTTGTGAATTTTGCCAGTGGAGGGGTCATAACAACGGTACCCACGAAAATCGGGTGGGTAGCCAAGAAAGATGCACGGGATGGAACGAGTATCAAGTTTGTGATTTTGGGTAGCGGAGGTGTTTGGATAACATGCACAGCCAAAGACTCGCAAATGCGAGTAATCGGGATGGCGCAAGTATAGAGCGAAAGTGGGGGTAAAAAAATTTAAACGTTTAATGGGGAGGATATTGTGAAGATAGGCGGCGGTATGTAAGGCATCGACCCAAAACTTAGGCGGGAGGTGAGCATGGATTAAGAGAGAGCGGATGATGTCGTTTAGGCGACGAATCATCCGTTAGGCACGGCCGTTTTGCTGGGATGTTTGAGGACAAGAATAACGAAAAAGAAGGCTGTGTTGATGAGCAAAAGATTTGAAAGCATGATTATCAAATTCGCCACCTAAATCACATTGAAAAGTTTTAATGTTTCTGTTGAATTGTGTAGAGATGAGACGGTGAAACTTAACAAAAGTAGGATAAGTATCAGATTTGTATTTGAGCGGGTAGACCCAAATAAAGTGGGAAAAATTATCAATCAAAACCATGTAATATTTATAGCCAGTGTTGCTTTGTACTGGTGATGTCCAAAGATCACAGTGAATGATATCAAACGGTGCAAAAGTAAAGGAATGTGATTTATAAAATGGCAATCGTTTACTTTTAGATACTTGACAAGAATTGCATAAACTAGACATAGAGTCTTTATTACAAGAAAAATTGTTTCGTTTGCTAAGAAGATCTAAAACTTGAGCATCGGGATATCCAAGTCTTTCATGCCAAGGTAGGGCCGGAGAGGTAAGAAAGCAGGCTTGAGGCGGAAGTTGTGGTGGTGTAAGTGGATAGAGGTCTCCGGTACTATTGTGGCGAGAAAGAATGCGTCCAGTTTTGAGATCCTTCAAACAAAAACCGAGAGGGTCAAATTCAATAGAAACATTATTATCTTGAGTAAAACGTCTAACAGAAATAAGATTTTTAATGACAGATGGACTGTAAAGGATATTTGGGAGAATGTAGGTGCGGTTTGAGATGGAATGGGAACCTTTGCAGGATCCAAGGATTGGTAAAGTGGAACCATTACCAACCAGAATATTACCGTGTACAGGATTAGGATAAAAGTGAGCAATCTTACTTGGATTGGAAGTAAGATGTGACGACGCACCTGTGTCCATTGTCCATGTGGGGTCTTGTTGCTTGAACTGCATTGAGGAGAAGGCAGCACTGAGGTCAGATGGGTTTAATGCATCGAACCCGGTAGGTCCAGCAGGTGTCGATGGGCCAGTTTGTTCAAAGGAAGAAAAATGAGCTTGCTGGGCCGGGTATCCTGGTGGGCTGGAGTAGTGGGCATAATGGGTCGAAGGTGCAGTAGGTGGTTGTTGTGTATTGGGCCGCCAGGGCTGCTGCTGCGGTTGTGTAGGATATGGACACGGTGGAGGAGCCCACCAGGCCCAAGGTGGGTAAGCAGGCCACTGTGTTTGACCAGAAGGCTGAGTTCGGTCGTTCCCACGACCACGACCACCTCGATTGTTCCAGGATTGGCTGCGCCCCCTTCCTCGACCTCGGCCAGATGGCTGGAATGGAGGTGTACCATGGGTTTGAGGGTCAGTAGTTTGAGCAGGGGGGCGCGGGGCTGGAGATGCAACAAAGGCAGAGGATTGCGGGTCCTTGCGAGCTTCAAGACGAATAACCTCATCTTGTAGCATAGTGCGAGCCAAATCCCAATCAGCGCCTTGCTGATTTATTAAAGATGCAATTGTGTCATATTCTGCAGGTAAACCCCGAACCATTTGGAGGACAAGTCTGTCCTCGGAAACCGGGTGATCAACATCATCTAGCTGATTTGCAAGGGTTTTAAGTTGTTGAAAGTAGTCGTCGAGTGACGAGCAAGCGGCCAGGGTTAGGTTACAAAACTTGGTCTCCAAGGCAACGGCACGAGCTTTCTTGTTGCTAAGGAAGATCTTTTCTAATTTTGCGCAAACCTATTGAGCAGTTTTGGTAGAATCCAGGACTCGGGCAAGAAGGTTGTCAGAGATGGTGCTGTAAATCCACTGCAAGACTAGCGCGTCGAGTTCCTTCCAGTCGCCGTATGTTGCATCTGTGGGCTTAGGTGGAGGGGTACCGTCTATATGATCGAGTACCATGTAAGCCACCACGTGTAACCGAAACAGTTTGATCCAGGATGAGTACGTGACTTTGGTGCCGTCAAGGGTGCGAATTTTGGTTTGAATGTTTGTAACCGAATACGCAGGGTGAAGGGAGGTAGGCTTGGCGGTGGATGAAGAGGGTGGGGTCGAAGTATCATCTTTAGCCATGAAGAAAGCAAAAAAAAAAAATTTTAGATGGAGGAGGGGGACGGCAGGTATGAATTTCAGAACCGAAGCTCTGATACCATAAAAGTGGTTTATGGTATTGATTATTGATGATCACAATGAGAAAACCTCATCCCTTTATATAGGGAGATTATATGCAAAACCCTAGCACTAAATTAGGAATAGATATACATCAATTATATAGACAAAATATATCCTAATTATATATGTATATCCCTAAATCTCGGATATACCACATATTGTGCTAATAGACACAACCTGAAGGGTTTCAGGTTGTGGGGAAAGAAAATTGGGTCTGCAAATTGAAAAAGAGCTTGTATGGTCTAAAACAGTCACCCAAGCAGTGGTACTTGATGTTTGATAACTTCATGGAAAGGTCGGTGTACATAAAATGTCAAATGGATCATTGCTGCTATCCGAAGAAGTTAAACAACTCTTATATCATTCTACTACTCTATGTAGATGATATGTTAACTGCAAGATCAAATATGAAAGAGATCAGCAAGTTAAAGAAAGAAAAGAAAGAAATGTCCAAAGAATTTGAGATGAAAGACTTGGATTCAGCCAAACAGATACCCGGGATAACCATCATCAGAAACAAAAAGGATGGTTCTTTAACACTATCCCAAGAAATATACATAGGGAAAATGTTGGAAAGATTCAAGATGAATAATGAGAAGACCAGGCCTAGAAACACACCATTGGGAAGTCACTTAAAGCTTACCAAATATGAAGAAGAAAGAACAGAGATGGCTAAAATTCCATACACAACTACGGTTGGCAGTCTCATGTATGCCATGGTTTGCACTCGACCAGACATTGCTCATGGTGTTTGTTAGGGTAGTTAGTCGGTTTATGTCATATTCGGGTAAAGAACACTGGGAAGCAGTTAAGTGGATACTCAGATATCTGAAGGGTACATCTAAAATCGGGTTATGTTTCAATGGGAAAGATGTAATTCTCAAGGGTTTTACTGATGCTAATTGAGGTGGTTATAAAAGGCCATTTAAAAGCACCACAGGGTATGTCTTTATAGTAGGAGGAACAGTAAGCTAGATGTCCAGACTTCAAAAAAGTGTGGCTCTATCAACAACAGAAGATGAATACATGGCTGTTGCTGAAGCCAGTAAAGAGTTAGTATGATTGAAGACTTTTCTTGAAGAGTCTGATTACTCATTGTACTGTGACAATGCGAGTGCAGTGAAACTTACCAAAAATCCAGTCTATCATGGTAAAACAAAGCACATTAGGATGAGGTATCATTTTGTTAGAGGATTGAACAGTGATGGAACAATCAGTTTGAAGAACATCTCAGGTGCGAAGAATTCAGCCGATATGTTTACTAAATCTGTGGTGTTGGATAAGCTGAAGCTTTCAGCTCGCCTTCAGGAATAATGTTGAGAAGGCGGGGGTAGCTAGGGGATGCAAAATCAGAGGGATTTTATTTACAAAATTACAAAGAAGCGGAGTGCAGCCAAACGTGTTTCGAAGCCTCCAAGTGGGAGAATTGTTAAGTGTAGGCTTCGGGTAAATTAATTTGTAGCAATTGTACTTGACCGACCCAAGTTCTAGATAGGCCCACTTTAGTTAGATTATTAACTAAAGAGATTAAAAAAAATTGTAGCCTATAAATATATCTCATTCTACTTGTAATCTTTATCACTCAATAAAAAGAAAACCCTAGTTGCCCTAAGAGGACGTAGGTTGAACACCGCAACCGAGCCTTTATAAATCTCTCGTGTCTCTCTTATTGTTTATTGTTTTCTATTCGTGTGTTCGTGCTGTTTGATCCTAACAGAGATGAACTTAACATTTAATTAACCCTAAGCCACTTATTCGCGGACGAAATGTAAATCCACTTAGACATGTTTTGTGCGAGAACGAAACGCAAGTTAGGCGAGAGATAGGTGGCTTTGAGATTATCACACCAAAGTGTTGGTGGTGAGTTTGTCGTGATGCGAAGCTCATGAAGGAGAGTTTTCAACCAAATCAATTCTGCTACAATATCAGCAAAGGCTTTGTATTGCGATCCAGTTGAAGATCTTAAGACAATTCGTTGTTTACGAGCAATCCAAAAATATATAGCAATCAACCCCCCAGACCGATGGTCAACATAACAGCCGGCCCAATCAGGGTCAGAATAAACTTGAAGAGATAAAGTCATATTGTTTTGCCAATGTGCATCTGCAAAGGCCTGAAGAAATAAACTTGAGTCATGAAGATGAGAAGTCCAAGATTTGGTGATGCCTTTCAGGTAACGTAGTATACGTTTAACAATGGCCTTGTGGTTTTCGGTTAGTGATGAATTTACGAGATAGAGTAGCATACTTTAAAGCACCAGCTTGGCGGTACTTTGCCGGATGCAGGAGTAACGGACCGTTATCACTTGTTAAAATTTACGAGGTGCTCATAGGGGATGAAACAACTTGCAATCGGAGAGGCTAGAACGTTATAGAATATGTAAGATGTACTTCCATTGAGACAAAAGAGCATTATCCTGATGGTGATCTTCTTTAATTCCTAATAAATAGGTAAGTTGACCAAGATCTTTGAGACTTTGAGAGGAAAATTGGAGCTCAAACGATGAATGATGTTCAATGGCCAAGCTGTTGTCGTCGGTTATGATAATGTCGTCCACGTAAACAAGTATATAAACAAGGGTGTCACTTGTTTTAAGAATAAATAAAGACCGATCAGCTTTGGATCCGTGGGAGCCAAGTTGTTAAAAGACTGTTAAAAACCAATTGAACTAGGACTTTGAAGCTTGTTTAAGCCCATACAAAGATTTTAAAAAGTAGACATTAATGATCTGGTTTGGTTGGGTCCACAAAGTCGGGAGGTTGTTTCGTGTAACGGTTTCCTTTAAGTCACCATCTAAGAAAAAGCATGTTTCACTTCCGATTCACGAAGAGACCATTTATTTGTTATAGCAAGAGACAATATCACCTAGGGGTGTGCACGGTGCGGTTAGTACAATTTTCGAAACCGGAACCAAGAGTTCGGTTAATACCTGTTTTTAACTGCAACCGCAACCGAAACTTCGGTTAACCACCGGTTATGGTTAATTTGGGGTTAATTTCGGTTAATTAACCAATATTTAACATATGCTTTTAAACCAAAATATTAACTAATAAAGGATTGTTAGGCTAGTTTTGGATCAATTTTATAAGGATGTCCACAATATGGTTTGTTTTTAAGGTCTTGCCAAACCAAAAACGAAGTCAGGGTGTGCATACAACAATGTGTGTGAGCATTTCGCATTGCTTCTGTTTGTTTATGATGTGTTTTCAATAAATAACGGAATCCACTCCGTAGGTTTGTTGGTAACGGTAAAGAGGTAGGCTGGTTAAAGGATCAAGAGAAACAGTGGTGTAATAGGCAAATGGGTTGTATGGAGTTGTTCGTTTTAGGTTTGATCTTAGATTAGGGGATGCCTTCTAAGCGGTAGGGGTGATGGAGTAGAGAAGAGTATTGTTAGAGAAGGAGGAGGATTGAGGACTTTTTGTGGTAGTTTAGGAAGGTGGGTGGGTAGTGGCGGTAGTAGAAGAGAGATTGGTTGAGGGTTGTTTTGTTAGTTGTGGAGGGTTGTTTGGTTCCAGAGGACTGCTAGGAGGTGTTACGTGAGGGCTGAGTGGTGGTGGTGGTGAAGGGAAAATAGGCACATAGGGAGGTGAGGTTGTGGTAGGTGGTGTTTGTGGAGGCGGTAAGTTGAAAGGAAAGATATCCATGATGAGTAGGACTATATCAAAGAAAGACACAGGGTGTAGAGAGGAAGTCCATTTTGTGGAGGTTATAGGGACGAAGATAAGATAAACATTGACAACTGAAAACATGAAGAAATGTATAGTCAGGTTTTCTATTGAAGACATGTTGGAAAGGTGATTTGTTAGAGGAGTTTCAAGATGGTAGGCGATTAATATGATAAACGCCAATTTCAAAGGTGAAGTGTCAAAATCATTGCGGAGTGTTGGATTGGGCCAAAAAGGCAAGCCCGATTTCCACGACATATGGCTAACAACGCTCAACATTACCATTTTGCTCATTAGTGTGAGGACAAGAACGTCGATGGATATTATAGGGTTGTTAAAGTCGGAAATCCCGATTGGATTCGGGTATACCAAAACCGATACTAAACCCGATATGAAGTGAAATCAAGAACGGAATCCCGTACCAAATATAAAAATCGGGTACTAGGTATTTTGTCGGTGTCGGTAAAAGGGAGGGTCATATTAATCGAGAACTAATGATGGCGAACATTTGAATGAAATCAAGCATGCTAAATCAATCTTAACAAAGGTTTCAATCTATTTGTGATATTATACCGATGAAATCTTGAAGTATTGAGGTCATTTCTCGCTTATTAGAAGAACGAGAAACGCTCTGCATTCAATTTCATTAGTAGACGACATGCAGGGCAGATTGCTAATGCCATGACTCTCGAGATGCACGTCGGACTTGCCTCCGACGATGGCGGGAAACTCAACATGCTAATTAGCTTACTTCGGGTTATAAACAACCCTAAATTTTCTAGATAGACTTTCAAACCAATTGAAAACGAAAGATGGGTCAACTCATGGTTTTTTAAAAAAGTCACCTTATGAAGCTCTTAAAATTGTTGAAGCAGAAATTGTTGATGGTGGGATCGATTTGTAAAGAAGGTGAAGTAAAACAACCATTCAAGTTACATCCATAGGTCTTAATCGACAAGAACTAAATACCCATTGGCACCAGGGCTGCACAAATTAGCATTATGTTTTTGCCGACATAGCTACAAACACGTTTTCTGGTTATTTTTTAGGTTTATTAATATTTAAATCGGTTCGGGAATTATCGGTTTCCCCTAATGGATATTTCCAAGAAAGGTGAAGAAAAAGGACAGCTGGTGGAACTCCCCTCCTCAATCCGTTTGAACACATTTCAATATGGTGTTATATTGTCTTTCTACCATGAAATTTTGTAAAAAAGGAATAAACATGAGACTTTTGTGCCAAAAGATAAAACCACATATAACGGGAGTGGTGATCAACACATAACATAAAATATCTATATCCATCAATAGATAAGTGAAGGGCCCCAAACATCACAATAAAACAAACCTAAAATATAATTACTTTGAAAATTAGAATATTGCAAAAAAAGTTTAGACGACTTTCCCAATGAACAAGAAAGACATAATGATGGATATACATTTGTAGAAACATGTAAGGAACAACTAGAAATAATGGAATAAAAAACAGGTTGATGTGGATGGCCAAGATGTTGATGCCAAATGGTTGAGGAGGCCTTTATGGCAATTTAGGCGTGCTTTGGATTTTGAAATGGACTTGAGTTGAGGAAGATGGATTAAATAGAGAGTAGAGACCATCTTCACTTAGGCCCATGAGAAGGGTAGTGAGTGTAAACTCATCCTTCACAACAAAGAAAGAAAAATGAAATTCAAATAAAACTTCAATATCAAGACAAAATTTGTTGAACAATTAACAAATTCTTTTAGAGGTATGGTACATTAAGAATACTATTAAGGTTGAAGGTTTTGTTTGGTGAGAATAATTTGGATGAATCAATATGGGAAATAAGGAGAGGCATACCATCACCAACGTTGAGTGAATCATTACCTTGATAAAACACGGAGTCATCAAAACTTGATAAGGAGTGGCATGGCTATTAGCACCGGTATTAAGGAACCATGAAGCCCTAGTTGATGATCCAACATCTGAAGAAGTTGTAAAATTGGCTTGAGTTAAAGGCCAAGAGGATGAGGACACTGTGATGGAAGATGCCTATGCGATATCTATTGCAATGACCATACACTGTATTTTGAGTGGATGCCCATGAAAATTGCCGAGAATAACCATTATCATGGTTTCTGTTATGAAAAGGGCCTCATGAATTGCCTTGTGAGTCTCCACAACAACTGCCTCGATTATTGTTGAATGGGCGAGAAGCATAGGAGGCTTGCAGTTGTGGGTTAAATGGAACTATAAGATTTAGTTGATACCCTAATTGGGTTGCTAACAGTTGTTAAGATTGGACTGCATTAAGGTTGGGTAGAGATGTTCCAGCAGTGACAGTAATTAATGTTGTTGTTGATCATGAAGTCATGATCATAGAGTAGTCCATGCATTTCATTGAAAGTAACAAGAGGGGACAAGCAAATGATTTGATTTTAAACTGTTCTACTCTTCTCTAAGACCAGAGATAGCAAGCTTTACAAGATCCTTGTCCTTTATTGGCTAAAGCAGTTTCATGTTCTTGTGCTCGGGTTAAGTAAGCAACTGGACTTTCATCACCTTTCATCGCGATTCTGAGAAGCTAAGTTTTTAAGGTATATTCATGAGAGGCTGTGTTTGCTGCAAGTGCTCGTACCAAGGCAAGACACACATCTCAAGAGGTTGTTCCTTGAACGTATTGGAAGGCTGCTTTGGATATAGTAGAAGTGATGAGCATACAGACGTATGCATCATTAGCTATCTAGTGTGGATAACTAGGGTTATCAGTGGTTGTTTTGGGGGTTACAATTTGCGATGGACATGGTATGGAACCATCCACATAGTCAAATAGGTTATTGGAGATTAAGAATTGCCTTCCAAAACCCATAATTTGTAAGAGAGAGGTGAAGGCGAACTTATGAGAGTTAAATGCGGTTTTCTCTGCTAAGGTGATAGCAACGATGATTGCCATGTTAGGTCCAGAATTTTTCTTTGCCGGCAATGGGTTGGGTAGCAACGGTGGCTAATTAAGGTTAAGGTTTTCTTAGCTCTAATAACAAGTAAAAACATGTAATTGGATTAGTAATGATTGATTGGTAATTAGCTATATAATATGAGCTCTATATAAATGGCTAGTGATTACAACTAGGTACCCTCTAGAAGGATAATGTAAAATACATAATCTAAGTCTAATATAGTCTAACACGGTTTATTCCTAAAACTTCTTGTCCTATTCACACATAAGAAGTGGTGGATATTTTTGCCTAATTTATTGATTATGTCCATAAAATCAATGTGTCATACTAAATAATCACTTAATTTACATTGGTTTGGCTAAGACGAAAAGTTTAGGAAGTAAACCACTACAAAGAGAAGTTAATTGAAGTTAGTTGGCATATTCATAGAACGGTGAAAGTTGACCAAGTTGTTACAAGTTACCCGTTTGACCTTTAAGAGGTTAATAACAACCCAGACCACCCATTTTAAGCGTAAATGGATTGAAATTTTATCTCTATATAGCATGATGCCATGATCTAGAAGGGAAATGTTTCATGTGACAGTTTACTGAAAAGACAAACCTCTGCACAAAGTTTGCAAGGCAACCGCAAGATTCGCCATAGCAAGAAAACGCTTTCTGATGATGTAACTTCTTGTCATTCTTTGAATTACAATGATTGCAATGTTAACCTTTTCTGCTCTCTGTGCATCTAATGCAGCCATGTGACCAGCTCTAAGGAAAACTTTTGTTTTGCCAATCTGCCAACTCACAAATGCACCTTTCTGAGTAACAATTAATGCAAATGACTGGATGATAAAGACTCGCAATGATTAACAGTATAAATCTTGCATGAATAATACGACGACTTTATTACCTGATATCCCTGAATTCCCACCTTGTTCAGTATACTTCTACATGCATCCTTTTTATCATGACTGTTAAAACATGTAGTCAAATCAATGTTTTTTAAATACGAATTAAAATTTCTTTTACTTACTTGGCACGCAAAACCTCTGGAACCAGAAGACCAAATCGATTAACAAACTCAGTGAAAGACTTGTTGGTAGGGTATCCAGCACAGCTGATACGAATTGCTTCTAGAACCCCCTGCATGAAGATTAAAACATCACTTCATATATAAGCTCAAATAGTAAAGCTGAAGTTCAATAATTGGTGTGTGCAATTTACTCACCCCACAACGTAATTGATGAATGATATTGACATTCTCAAAAACTGCAGGTTTAAGAAGATTATTTGGCTTCACACATCTAATATAGTGGGGTTGGGTGGAATTCAAAGTTTCCATCAATTGTTGAAGTTGTAGCTGCATTGATTAAAAAAGAAATGAAATTTTCACTTTAAAGATGTTAAACCATTAAGTACTCAAGCTTTTTTCCTCTTCTTTTACCTTCCTCTTTTACTTTACTTTTTTAATCTTTTTGAGAAGCAAATTTTTGGTTTGTTACTTTTTATGTGTTTACTTCCCCAAATATCTAACAGAAAACTTACTTTAAAGCGGGAACCAATTGATGAGAATTTTGATGACTTGGTTGCATCCTCACGTAGTGGAGGAAAAAGCCCAGCTACAAAAGAACACTTGGAAGCACTCAACAAATCCTGATGTTCAGGAACAAGATAGTCTTTGTTTTTGTCTAGGAATTGATCAGAATGATAGTGAACCTGAATAATGATACAAAACACATGCTTTAAGCCTAAACATGTGTCAGTAGAGGTGGTAGTATTAGCCTATTTACATATAAACAGGCTATTTCGGTTGTATTTATTAATAACAAGTCAAATGGGTAAAATACAAAATATGACAGGAAATAAAACGGGTTAAATGGGTTAACAGGTTCAAAAGTCGCCCAACAATAATTCCAATGCCACGATCTCCTAAATCATTTTTTATTTAAAAAATTATATTATTCTTTTAATGTGGTTTTTATCGTATTTAGTATAGTAATAATTTACAAAATCCAAAATGGACAAGAAAGTGTTCGCAGGTTGTCCCAACTCAACCCGACCCGACCCATTTTGACTTGTTACCAGACGTGTCCAGTTGCCCATCTTTCTGCCTCTAGACGTTAGCAACATTCTTTCTTAGATTTTAGAAATTTGCACTACCTCTCCAGCATAATGAGCGATGATGAAATCAGAGCGTGCCAACTTCGGTTTAATAAAACGTTTGTGAGATTTGAATGTCTGATAGAGCTTCTGTGAAAATGTATCAGGGGTTGACTTCGGAAACATACTGGAATATGAATTAATCACCCATGAGCTAACAAGAAGTTAAATGAGCACGACATATAAAATATAATACCAAACTGTGTGCACCTAGAACATACCTAAAGTGAACCAATAGAAAACCATGAATATAAAGACATATGTGCATGTGGAAATATCATGAAATTCGCATAAAAACGTGAATAGATGCACATAGCATTGCTTACCATGCTTCATCAAGAAGAGCAATGATCCCACCAGGTTTCTGAAAATAGAATAAAAACATTAGTTTAATGCATGATATTCTAAGGTTGTTCAGTTAGTTAGAAACTATCGGTTATAAGTAAAAGAGATATTGCAAAATCTGTTTTGTTGGACTCGTAGCTTCCTTCCACTAAGAGAACTATGAGATGGAAAGCTTTATTTTTATATTTTAATGGTTTTTTATGAAAGTACTTGTATTTTACATACACCTGTTAGACAACTAGATCAAGAAAAGCAAACAACAGCATCATTTTTGTGGGAAAACACACCCACGACTCTTTTCTTTTTATTGAATAAAAACCACACCAAACTCTTAGACCATGACCCTCTTTTATACTAATCCTAACCTTAATTACTAATGAAAACTCCACTCAAACACAGCTGGAATGACAGCCCATTTACAACCAAAACATGAATATTAATACCTTAAATAAAGCTAATTAAAACTTACTAAATAAAACATTTAGACTCTTGACGATTCTCCCCCCTAAACTTCCACATATGACCACAATTAGGATTAACTTCTAACAATCACCCCCTTAATCCTAATGTGGTCTTCCTTCTCTAAAGTAGAGTTGGATCATCATCTTCACAAACTAAGTTGGCCTCCTTATGCTTTGGCTTTGACTTTGGACATTCATATGCAAAGTGTCCGAACTCTTCACATCGGTAGCATTGAACCCATGACTTGTCTCGTTCTCCCATTGTATCTCGTTGATCATTTCTTGAACCGGGTCGATTCTCACGACCCTTTCCTCTTCCCAAACTTCGGCCTCTACCACGACCTCTTCCATCCCGATTAACCCATCCACAACCTTGTTGATAATCACTACCATTTCTTGGTTTAGGATGTTCATCATTACAAGTGAGCATCAATTTACTTTGCCTATCTTCAATTTCATCTTGGGATTTTACCTCTCCTCGTAAGCTTTAAGTCGACCCACCACTTCTTCAAATGCCATTTTCTCAATCTCCGTGTATTGCTCAATCGAAGCAACGATTGGCAAATATTTCTTTGGCATGGAATTTAGGAACTTTCTCACCACTATCTCATCATCAAGTGAAGACCCAAGACTTTTATACTTCGATTGTAGCCCACTTATCTTACCTGCAAATTCATCAATAGTCTCTACCTCGGTCATCTTCATCGCTTCCAACTCACTTCTAAGCGTCTGCAAACGAGCCTTTTGAACCCTCTCGGCTCCCACATATCTGACCCGTAATGCATCCCAAACATTCTTCGGATCCTTATGCTTTGACACTTGAAGCAACACATCCTCAGGTAGTGACTGAAATATCAACGCCTTCGCCATGTACTTTCTTCTATCATCAATTTCACTTCCTGTCACAGGTTCTATGGCCTCTCGCAGACCATGTGCACCTAAGATGGTCTCCATCATAATTGACCATGCAGTGTAGTTTGTTATGGTCAGTTTTGGACATTGCAAAGTCACATTGCTTGGTTCACGGCGGGGTACAACAACTGCTCCTGCACTTTCTGTCATCTTCTTTTGAACTACCTGATCACCTTTTTTTTTCACAAAAAAAAACTCTTTTCTGCACAAACAGTTCCTGCAGCAGTAGCAAAAATCCTCTAATTCACAAACTTCAGCAGCAAATAAGCATAAACCAATCTGTTTCACACAGATATTACAGCAAAACGTAGTCTGTTTCACACAGATCAGTTTCCCGTTTCTTCACAGAATCACCCGTTTTCCCACTTTGATCAATCACTGATTAGTTCTTCTCGAACCCGCTTTCACAGCAAACTTGGTTCAATCCTTCACAGATTAAACATCTTCTCCGCACTGGTATCACACCTTTGTAACCTGTGCCACACAGGTTTTCTTCACCTCGTTCGCTGCTTCACACAGTCGCCTTCTCTATACAACTTGAATTGCACAAATCTTCGTCTACTGCAGCTACCTCACGCAAACCTTCTCCGCCTGGCCTTGATTGTGTCACACAATCAGCGCTCCACAATTATATGAACCAATCACAGGTTCAAATATGTCTTCAGTCTTCGTAATTGATCTATCACAGATCGTTTTCTTCTATCTTGTTCGAACAATTCTTCTTCTTGTCTTCAACAGCCCTTTGATGGTTTTTCTTCACAAGTCTGGATCGCAGCAGTCTTTTGATTGCAGCTCTGATACCAATTGTTAGACAACTGGATCAAGAAAAGCAAACAACAGCAGCATTTTTGTGGGAAAACACACCCACGACTCTTTTTTTTATTGAATAAAAACCACACCAAACTCTTAGACCATGACCCTCTTTTATACTAATCCTAACCTTAATTATTAATGAAAACTCCACTCAAACACAGCTGGAATGACAGCCCATTCACAGCCAAAACATGAATACTAATACCTTAAATAAAGCTAATTAAAACTTACTAAATAAAACAAACCTATTTTTAGACTCTTGACGATTCTCTCCCCTAAACTTCCACATATGCCCACAATTAGGATTAACTTCTAACAACCCCTACACATATATATTAACAAAACTAAACTAAACACATATAAAAAATAAAGAATAATCAAGTTGATTCCTGACCACGGTTCAAATATAAACCAATATGTGCAGCTAATATAAATCCTTTTACAACTTCTTTCATAACTATTTATTTTGCATATGTTGAGGATTTCATAGATCAAATTTCAAAACAGAACCTTTTCGATGAGATCTAGAATGTCTTTGTTGTCTACAAACTCTATGTAGCTCCAGTCAATTTCCTCTTTGTTGTATATCTCTTGCTGCATCCTGAAAACATGCTATTTGAAGGGGACAAATAATATGGAAATCAGTACACCTTTACAAATAGGATATTAACATTTTTTTTTTTTGAAAAAGAACTTAGGTCACACCTGATTGAAGTGTTGTTGCAGCTTCTCATTGGTATAATTTATACAGAACTGTTCAAAACTGCAAAGTTTATAGACAGAAAGATTTAATTATTAAAATAGGGTCAATGTAAAAGCAGTTAGATTAATAATATTCCAAAGCATAAACTTTACCTATTGGTTTTAAAGCTCTCAAAGCCATATATGTCAAGAACACCAATAATAGAATTTGACTTTGGATCTTGCCCAATTGACACATTAATTTTATCCACCAACCTGCATATATGAAAATCATGTACCCCTAGAGGCTAGAATAAACCGATATAATAATAGAGTTTCGCACTACTTATCAAAGCTGTTGTGCATTTACTCAACTAGGTTAAATAAAAAAAGAAAGGGTGTACCTCATACTTACTTAGCTCCCACTTTGCGCAAGGTCCAGGGAGGTAAAACAAGTTATTTTTACCGCTTACAACTTCCAAAATCCTTCTATTAAGACATTTAAATTATTATTGTTTTTGCACTCACAGTTACAGTATTATTTATTTATTTATTAAATTCAAACATGAACAAAAATATGTTTGTACGTCGATCCAACATAGCCCACTTTTATTCATATTAAACTGTGACCCATTCCAACCCAATACCAAACCTACACATCTTGTCACCTTAAAAATGCACAATTCAGAGCGCGGAAAGCCAGATATACATGAAAAGTTGAAATTACCAGTCAAACAAACGAGAATATAAGGTCTTGGCCAAACCATCCCTACTGAAAGTTGCACTCACTGGGTCAAGGCTTCTCTTGATAACTTCTTCTGGAGTAACCATCACACGCTTCAGTAATGCATCTTCCAGTGCATGAACATCACACCTAGACATCCACACATATAAACACACACACATACACACAGTGACATATAGTCATAAAAAACAGAAAGGAACAACATATAAAGCTCTAAACATACATTAGCAGCTCTGCTGTCATCTGAAGATGAAATTTGGATTTATCGTCTTTCAGAATTGCTGAATCAACTTCTTCCCCTTTGATAAATTCAAGATTACCAAGATGTAGAATTGATGCCACAACACTAAATATTGCATCCTGGAAAACAGATATGTTATTTCCTGCTTATCACTCAAGAAAAGCAAAATATAATTTAACTAACAACTCAGTTTGAAGATGTTAAAACCTGTTCCTTTTGGCTAATTCCAACAATATCCATGGCTCTCCTAGTGGCAAGATAATCATGGGCATCATTGACACCAACAAGCTCATAGCAATTTGATTGATTGAGGTAGTGAAAAGTCCTGGGATCTCCCAATTTATATTTTTTAACTTCCTTGAAAATTATGACGAGAGTTAGTTAACATTCTTTACGTTATTAGGTGGAGTTTTAGTTAAATTATTATGTAATGCATAAAACCACCTCTGGAGGTGCTGCACACAGGAGATAGAAACAGTGATAATTGCGCTCAGGATCAGAAATTTGGCAAACACGAGATCTTTCTAGAAGGTATGTCCGGATGGCCGCTCCAGATATTCTTCCATGTTTATCAAACTGAAGCTCAACAAATTTTCCAAAACGGCTGCAGCATAGACATGGGCAGATCAAGATACCTTCAACCAATGCAATTGATATTGAACAAGCACTAGAGGTGGCAATTTTAACCTACTTTGTTATAAAACGGAACAGATTGAAGTCATTTTAAATCATAAAACATCTTAAATCAACTTTATTGAAAAATTGGATTAGTAATTTCAATGATATAGTTCTCATAATCATATTTAATACATTAACCGGTTATAAATTCAGAGAAAAGGGTACAATAATGTGTGTGGGCCAACTCATTCTGACCCGATATATAAATTAACAATTCTGACCAGAACTTGTTTTTAATGCGTAACATAACCCACCCATTTTGCAACCTCTAACAAGTACCAAGTTTCTTGTAGCATAATTTTTAACAGCTCTGTACCTGGAATTGTTATTTCTAACAGTTTTTGCATTGCCAAATGCTTCCAGAACTGGGTTTGACTGCATATATAAGATTTTGTCAAGAATTTATTGGTTAGCCTGACAAAAGCAATATTAAAAACTTATTAATCTATATGCCTCGGGAGAGATTGTGCGCTTAAAGAAAGTGTATTTGACTATTTCCATCTACAGCTAAATACAAATTAGTTGCATTTAAACTAGGTTCAAAGTGCGGCGCTCTGATAGAAATGTGCCTAACATACTACCCTAAATTGCAATATACTCAGTTCAATGAACAGTCTAAAGAGATGCAACAAAGAACTGAAGTTAATTTGCACTCTTACTTCCAAAACTTGTTGCTCAACTGTTCTTCCTTCAGTGCCTGTATGCCCACCAACATATGCAAGGTATCTCATAAGCATTTTAGTAGTTTCAGTCTTACCCGCTCCACTTTCACCACTAACCAGAATTGAGTTGCTTTTTCCTCCATCAACCATTTCCCTGGTCCATTTCAAGTAAACATGTTTACATGATCCTTTAGATTATCAGTAAAACAAAAAAAGAATGGAATATAACCTGAAAGCAATTTCTGCAATTGCAAATACATGAGGACTTAGAGCCCCAAATTGTGCTCCGTTGTATTTTTCCATCAAGTGAGCATCATACAATTTAGGTAAACTCTGAAAGGGGTTAATGGCGATGAGGATATTTCCTGTATAAGTCTGCCACAATGTCAGAGTACATTACAAACAGGTTCAGGCTGAAATGGGTCATTCTTGAGGATGGGATGATTCACAAATGTTTTTTTCATCCGATTACAAAATACATAAATAATTAATGCATTATCTGATTACAAATATATTATATTTGAAAATTTAAAATTAGGAGGTATGGATCGTAAATAGACTTTTGGCAACTATCAAATCATCTGACTTGTTCCCCTCAAAATTTTAATTAGAACCGTTTGAGATAAATAAAAAAAAAACAATAACCCAAATCAACTCATTCATAGCCTCTAGTTTTCTCTTACCAGATAGAATAACAGTTAAAAACAAATAAAAACTGAAGTTGGACATCCACTTACATAGATTTTATCTCTTTGATATCTGACAAATAGGTTATGCAAAACTCCAGGTTCATGTAAATAAGAAAGTTTGGTCATGTCATCCACTCCACCATCAGGACAGTCCATTTCTTTGGGGTGTACTTTGGATAGTTTTGTAACAACCTGTAGACAATAAATGATGTAGATTAAAGGGAGAAGAAATTATGAACCTAAACTTAAAATTACATAGGTAAGCCTAAAAGGGAGTGATGCAAATTTTGAAATGCTTAGAACACTTCATAACAACTATTAAAAGATTCAATGCAGAACTGCTGTTCTTTAAAAAATTTTGGATGGTTCTTTGTTAGCCTCAAATTTGACAAATGACATCCAGCTTTTTTTTCCTTATAAATGCATGAACACGGTAAACAAAACGAAATGAACAGATAAACACACTAACATGTGGTCAACTTACTTTCTTTCCATCAGTAGTTTGGATTTCAGTTTCTGTGCCATTTATTTTTAGTACTTCTCCGTCAATCCAAGCCACTGATGAATTTTCCACCCATGCTTGAGAACCTACAGCGATTTTTCTCGTAATCTCCTGCGTATTTATTCAGAGAAACCTCAAAATTGTAACAAGAATAAACATTTTAACCATGAGAAGTAGACACATTTTTCTAGAAAATGCAACATGCTTTCTAACTGCAACCACTAACAAAATCTGACATAGGAATCATCCACATAGTCAATATGAACAAGTAAAGCACTACTTCAAGGTTGTTTGAGGAAAATCATGTATTTACAAGAAGAAAAAGAAAAAAAACAGTGAAAAGGTATACATATGGTTTGTCACATGATCAAAACATGTAGGTGTAAAAATCGAATCTGGTCTTCATATTACAAGATATTTGTCCATATTGACCATCAAAAAGATCATAGCATTTTCTACTATAATGGTTTCTCATATATAAATGAAGCACACCAAGAAGTTCTCTCCAAGTTTGTACTGAAAAAAACAAAAAAAAGAGCATAACTAATTAAGGCTAACTTTCACTGCAAATGGTTTAAAACATATTCTACATAATGTGTTGAAGAACTTGTCTCCACATCAAGATAATACATATGCAATAAATTGTATTTGCCATTAGAAACATACTCCAAGTAATGCAATACAATACAGACAAAATAATATCATACCATTTAAATATTAGATGTAAAGCTCTGTCACAACAATTTCCTCCATCTTCAAAGGATGTTTCGAATGCCCCCCCTAGCCTGAACTCTGAAGGCGATTCTCACCACCATGAAAATGCCTCATTCACGCCACGAAACGCCCTGATCAACACCATCAACAAAAACTCAATTTCCGTATATCCATCAATAATAATGCGAAAACAGCTGTTTTAAGTACACATACCCTCTAATTCTCAAAATCAACGTTCTTCCACATAGAATGATTCGAATCCTTCCATTTCCTTCCCAATTTCACATCACATGTCCAAATCGTTCCAGAATACGAATCGTACACAATCGCACCTCGCAAATTCGTGAAACCACAAACTATAAAACGAAAATTAGGTTTTCCGATCAAGAAGGCGTAATCAGGCGAACGTTGAGAAACACCGAACGACGAAGACGACGCGACGATGATGATTAGTTGGAGATTGGATATGAAAACTGCTAATCGGATTCTTCGATTGGTTTGGTTTGTGATGTCGTGGCGGTTGATCTGTGAGACATTGTTGTGATTGGAAAGCCTAGGGTTTCGGAACCGATTGAATCACTGTAGAAATTCGCATATTTGTGGGAGCTCCTTGTGGTTGTGATCTCTCTTTCCTGTGACTTCGCGCCTTGATGATTATGCATAACGTTCGTTTTTTATTTAATACCAATATCTTCTTAACATATTTTTGATGGCGAACCCCGAACTCTAGACGGAAAACATTATATACTCGTGTGTTGTGACGATGACATATGCGACATTATACAGTATACAGACTGTGATTGTCTCAACTTGATCGTTTCCAAACTAACTTTACATTGATGTATTGAGTTACTTGAATTCACGTTGTCGAACAATAACATATTATAATTGACTTTGCTTATTTTCAAACAAAATTTAAGTCAAAATGTATACCAACTCAAAACGTATATAAAATTAGCATGAAAGCATTTTATATTTGACCAATCTCTTGTCTGAACAAAAGGTACATTAAAACATTGACGGACTCTTATTTACAACTACCACATGCATAAACATAATATGTAATAAATTAGTTTTTTTTTAAATAAAAATGAACAATAGGTAAATCTATGGGTTTAGAAACTCAATGGGATCAAGGTGATAATATCAATGGTTTATAAAAATTTAGAGGTTAAAAGTGTCAAATCATGAAAGTTGAGGGGGAGCTGACCACCGGCTTTGCTTTTAAGGATAAAGTAATTTGTTCTAGGTTTGTTCACGAGCCGAGCAGAACCGAGGAGACATTTGCTCATGTTTGGCTCGTTTCCAAACGGAACCGAGCCGATCGGCTCGTTTACAACCGAGCGAAAAATCGAACGAGCATTTATCAAGCGTTAAATTTTTGAGCGAGCGTCGAGCGAGCGCAAACGAGCGGCGAACAATTTATACAACCCAACTATCTAGTGTGTCATACGATTTATGCTGAAGCAAATAATGTTTAATAACTTAAAAATCAGCCACATTTCATTACATAATATTTTCATGGATGACAATACGTTATGGTTGACAATAAGGTTAAGATTGTAGGCGATAAGGCGGAGAGCATATTGCAGAGAATGATAACGGTGAGAGCGGGAGATGATCAAAAAAATATCTCTTAACGGCTTAGGACTTCACTTTTATGTTTAATGTAGAATTCTTTATTAAATTGATTGCTCAAGTATGCATAAATATAATTATAAAGTGTTATGTATAAACTATCTTTGCTCGTGCTTGGCTCGTTTACAAACCGATCCGAGCCGATTGGCTCGTTTACAACCGAACAAATTCGAACGAGCATTTTTCGAGCAAATTCCGAACGAACGTCAAGCGAGCATCGAACGTCGAGCGATTTTAACAGCCCTAATTTGTTCTAGTACTATCTTCAAAATGATAGATTTTTGGTTTTTTTAAGGATATAGTAATTTGTTCTAGTAATATCTTCAAAATGATAGAATTTCGATTTTCTATCATATATTAACTTTGATTATTCATACATTAATGCTTTAATTTGTTGTAATTTTAATACATTATTATAATGCTTTAATTTGTGTTATTTTTTGTACATTCAGTTCTTACTTTTTAGATGTCTTTCTTATTTTCTCTTTCATCATATGCTTTTACCCAACAATGGTAGGAACTTTTTTCTTTATTATCGTCAAGCAGTCGTCGATGAAGATCTACAAGTTTGATTCGATCTCTTTTGAATCAAGTATAACGATGATTTACGTTTGATTTTGTGGTCTAAACTATTTATTTACGATTGATGTAGGTTTTGTGATCTTTATTTCCCAGACATACCATTAACTGTTTTAAATCTTTTTATCTTGTTATCACTAATGTAAAATAGAATGATGTGTTAAATCATTTACAATTGCACATTAAATGTATTTGTATTTTACCTCTGAAAGTAAAGAAACACGAATTGTTGCATCATTTTATGGGTTATTTTTTCATATTGTTTGCATCTAGACCAAATTGGTTATTCTTCGAGTTTCAAAGCTAAAAAACAAGTTATTGGTTTTGACATGACTGTTTTTTATTTGTGCATTATTATCGGAAAACAATCAAATTATTTATTAATTAAACCGAATAACAGTAATCACTCAAATCTAAGAAGTTGAACACACTATTTGTAATTTGTTAGATGTGTTGTTACGACATGTGTGCACCAAAATACATTACAATAGTGCACCAAACATACCAAATTGAGTGGTGTTGTACTAACTTTCGATGACACATTACAAAGGTAAAAGTCCATACTAACTTTCTCATAATTCGAAGTCGATTTATATCAAAATTTTGTTCTATTTTATACATTTAGGTATATAATGTTACTGTTTGGACATTCTTACTTTTTTCATCTTTCATTATGAATTATGTTTAAAACCGAGTCGCCACAACATGCAAGTAATATTACTTTCGTTGTATAACATTTGTAAGTCATTATAAATAGTAACTAGGATTGGACCCCCCGCGTGTTGTCGCGGGGTCTTTTCGAAGGGTTATGAAAACCCTATTCGCATTCAAAATTAAAAAAACAACGTCATTGTTGTAAAAAAATAATGAATTAATAGATTATTTAATAAACTTAACATTTCACCCAAATTTTCAAATTAACATAATTTATTTATTAAACTTACTTGGATGCTAAATATAACAAACGTTAAAATCGATAATTTTATTCTATATCAATCATTTATAGATAGTTATTTTATTACACTATGTGTAATTACATGTTAATTTGCATTTATAGATAGTTATTTTATTACACTATGTGTAATTACATGTTAATTTGTTTAATCGCAATTGTTGAAATATAAAGTGATTATATTTATGTATAATTACATGTTAATTTGTTTAATCGCAATTGTTGAACTATAAAGTGATTATATTTATGAGGTAAAGGTTGTATAATAGGAGGAGGCTTTTACAAATAAAGATAGTTTGGTGTCAAGTTGAAAAGTTTTCAAACTCTACTGGAGTTACCGATATATACAATTGGGTGAGTTTATTCTACAAACTGTACTTTTGCTACAAAGTTTGAGAAGACACAATGAGCCTAAAAAAGTCACAAAAAAATTATATCTCACAATCTGAATCGAATTTCAAAAAAATACTTCGGAGTCTATGTTCCTCTCGTCGTCCTCTTTTAGAAAAAAATAAAAATAAAATAAAAATAATTTTATTGTGTCTTTTATGACACAATTACGTCATTGTGTCTTTCATAAATAACACAATAAAAAAACGTTAATTTTTTATTTTTTTTATTTTTTGTTTATTTTTTTCTTAGTGAGGATGGCTAGGGGAACAAAAGCTCGGAATTACTTTTTTGAAATTCGATTTAGATTGCGAGATATAAATTTTTGTGACTTTTTTGACTCATTGTGTCTTCTCACACTTTGTAGCAAAAATACACTTTGTACTTGAACCTCTTTCTATACAATTAATATATATAGTAATTTGTCAAAATTTTATAAGCTCTCCAAACCCGATATACAACTCATCTAAGCTACTATTGTTTAAGATTATAATTACTTTTGAATGTATTTTATATACCTCTTACAACTTTTAAAATATAATGCTTTACGAAATTTCGAATACACTATTAGACATGCTTATTTTTATCTACGTTTTCATATAAATTATAAAAAAGGTGGCCAGAGTTATGAAATATATTAATTTTTCATAATGCTTTTTAAAAATTCCAAAAATACGATTGTGACATGTTTATTTTTACATACGTTTCCCTATAGTTATATTTAAATAAGGCCACATCAATGCACGAGAAGTAAGCACACAATTTTTTAGTCATTATAAATAGTAATCAAATTGTGAAAACTTTAAATTGTAATTTGCATTTTGTTTTACAAACTTGGTAAGTTTAACTCATGTACTTATAAGCTGAGAGTGATTATGATTTTGTCACGTGTACAAATACTATATGAACATCCTAATAAGAAGATACGTAGCACAATAGTTACTTCTTTATAATAGTTAGTTTTTTATTAGAAGAGCTTGATTTTATATATCTCTTGTAACTTTTAAAATATAATGTTTCACGAAATTTTGAATACACTATATTATGTGCTTAATTTTATCTATATTTCGATTCAAAAGTTGTCTGAGTCAAATATGATGTGTGTGTGTATATATATATTCTTAATGTTTTTTTAAGATACAAAAAAGATTTATAACCTGAGTTTTAAAAATAACTTTTCTATGAAACGAAAATAATTAAGATTCGAACTTATAATGAAGAAATTTTTTTAAAATGACACTTTTTTTTTGAAAAAACGATTGGCTTTAAACAAAATATTTAAAATCAACTTTTTTGTAAAACAAAAAAAAATAAAAAGTTTAAAAAACAATATCATCATTTTATTACTTAAAGTCATTAATTTTAGTAATATCTTATCACAAAATATTGGTTTATTATTCATATATTCTCATTACTCACTATTTAAAATATTATTTATTCTAAACGTGTAATACACGTGTTACTAACCTATTAATTCAATAAAGTCAAGTCCCATAATCATAAGTTGACACAGAAGGATTAGAAATACCGATCATTATAAGACAATCGATCATAACATTCATCATCATATTTGACTTAAACATATGGATAAGACTGAACGTGGAATGGGATTGAGATAGAGAATTAAACATATCATTTTTTTTCATGAACTTTGAGGTTATGAATCAATGCGTGGAAGAAGGTTCATTGGTTGATCCGGTCTAAAAACCATGGGTGTCAAGACAAATTAATATGATGATTTTATTTCAACGTGTTTACTTCAATTAACTCATCGCTAGTCGAACAACAATCCGATTTTTACACTTCTACCAAAAAGATAATATTCAAAAAATCAATCAGACTTGCCTAGCTCTTTAGCACACGTTATTCATGTTTACAGTAAATTATTAAGAAAATAAATCTATAGAAATGAAATAGAAAGTCAGGTCACTAAAAGGGTGTTATTTTCAAAGTGACGACTTGGCTTCGCTAGCCACGAGCTTGCGTATGGTGGTTGATAATTAATTAGTATTGTGACTTGGCAAAGTTTTCACAATCTAATAAGTAATAAGTTGTTATTTTTTTCTTGTGAGGAGTAATTGCATGACTTCAGCTTTTTTTATATATTTATTTCTTTCTTTTGACAGGCGAAAGCTTTCATATTAGATAAAAAGTTATGAAGGAGCTAAAAAACAACACAAGAAAACTTAGATAGAAAATTATTCCACGTGGACCATTGGAGGGTTTCACATTTCCCCTATGATAATCCAAGAAAACTTGAGTTTTTGGTATCTTGATATGCTTTATGAATCATTTATATATTCATCTTATAGATAAGATTTAAATCTAAAAACGGACACTTTACCATCAAATGTCCCTTAGAGCACTTCTAATTTTTAGTTACGTCATTCGCTTAGAGTTAACAATAATTTTATACTTTTAATGTTTAATTATTCATTGTCAACTGTACTACTCAATAAGCCACCTTGAAACGCAAGAAATATTCAAGTCACAGTCAAAGTCAATCCCTTATTGACCAAGCAACTTATCTTATAAAATATAAAAGTCAAATCCCTTATTGACCAACTAACTTATACAATAAATATAAACACACTTTCGGAGGTCCACCCTTTGTGCAAACTATCAAGATCAGTCTACATGTGTCCTTAAGAGGATATCATGTTGGTAAAATGGCGTATTCCGGATAGTGATTCAAAATCCTATAAATGAGACGTGGTGATTTTAGGAGTAAAATAGGTGTTGTTAGGTATCGAATGCAACCACGAAGTATTAAAACACAAAACAAATAATAATCTAAGAGAATGAACACTAAGATTTAAAGTGATTCGGTCGATAAGATCTACATCCACCGTGTTATAACTAGTGTGTATATGTGCTCAAAGGAATAGCTATACCTAGGACCTAGTATATATGAGCTACTATAGGGTTACCATATGTTATCTTCTTATTTTCTATAGTATATGCAGCACCCTTCTTCACCAGCTTAACTAAATGCCAGTTTAATCTACGTTGAGCCTCAACTTCTCTAAGATCACAACCTTAGTCAACATATAAATGTTGGATTCTCAGTTCTTTTGATCTTCTCCAACTTCAGAGTACCACTGATTAAGCCACTAATGAACTATATATTATTAGACAATATTATTAGGATTATTAGTATGAGCCCACGGACCCAGTTAGGTTTTAAGGTTTGTATTATATTCTCTATATATTGTAACTAAACCTATCAATAATATTTAATTCAGTCTTTTACCATCTTACATGGTATCAGAGCCTTAGGGTTCTGGTTACCTTCTTCTACGTTGCATCACCACAAAAACATATATACAAACCCTAGCCGTCGCCATCGAGTTCAAACCCTAGACAGGGCGGTGTGCCGCCACCGCCGCCGCCCTGTCCCACATTCATCTTCTGTTTCGTTCTTATCTATTTTTTAGTTTATGTTTAATAAAGCTTTGTTATCGGTTGAGGATTCAAACCTATTACCCATATCCATTCTCTTGGTTCGTTCACATCCATTCTCTTGGTTTGTTTTTGGATTATGGCTCTCAATTTACAGCGGTTACTATGTTTTCTTTGTTCTTTTTATTTTTTTCGTTTATTGGTGTTTTAGCCGCATCAAGGATCACGGTCCACGGCCGCCGATATCAAACTACGGTTTGATTAAATATTTCTATTATTCTTAGATCTACGGATCCAAGAGACCGCCACCTGACCACGATCACCGGTCTTGCTTTCTTTTATTTTTATTATATCTACTTATGTCATCTCTTGATCTATGGATCCAAGAGAGTGCCGTTTGCTAGCCTTGAGTCATCGCTAATGACTACGGTTGCCGGGTCTCAACTTATTATTTCAAGAATCAAGAACCATAAAATATCAAACAAACTATGGATAACACAATCAACTAAAATATGGATAACAACATCAAGCACAATATTGTTTGTTGGCAATAGTTTGGATAGTCAAGTCGATTGAAGCAAGTTTATCTTATTATTATTGTTTTATTTTTTTTTATTTCCCAGTCATAGCATCAGGTTACTTCCGCTACGACTGCGGGGGAGTATTAGACAATATTATTAGGGTTATTAGTATGAGCCCACGAACCCAGTTAAGTTTTAAGGTTTGCATTATATTCTCTATATATTATAACCAAACCTATCAATAATATTCAATTCAGTCTTTTACCATCTTACATATATATTGTCTTCAAATGGAAGACAAGATTCTTTACAATATATATTGCACTCCATAGTTTGCTTGTTTCTTGTTAAGTTTTTCAAGAATGTTGTTCAACTATATAAGCTTTTTGTTGGCTTCAACATAATGTAACAAGCCATCTTTTGGTTCAAATCTACATGTACACTTTTTGGTTCACCCTTTTTAGCCTTGAGAACAATAAGTGGAGTGTCAATAATGGTGAGATTAGGACAATGGGCATAGTTGGATCTCATTACAATCAATTTAGAAGAGACTGTAGCTTTAGTCTTCTTAAACATTACATTAGTTCTTGATTTAATGGTGCCTGTAGTTGTAGTTACTGATGATGATATAATTGGACTACCATATTCTTCAAAATCCTCTTCTTTTATCGCTAGGAATGTGAGGATGTGATGTCCTTGATTTACTGCTTCATCATCAGACATTCTTTGATATGCACCGTTATCGTAAGCAACCTTCTGTTTTGCGCTTGTCTTACAGGAAAGACCTGTCGGTTTCACTTGAGTGGCTGCGATTTCCTTAACCAGAACTATCAATGGACCTTGTGGTTCATCCTGTGGTTTCTTGAATTCATTCGTTCGCTTTTCTAGCCAAGCTCCCTTGATCTCTGCAACATCACTCTTCAATTGTTGACACTATGGACTCGATCAGGGATGCAATTGCAGCTAAGTGGGCAGCGATAGGGTCGGTCTAAGTGATGCTGCTCATCGGCTTGTTCCCGGGTCTGCATTCTCTTTGCTTCTTCGATTTCCCGGCAATAGAACCAAATGATAGATACCAAGTCGGTAGGATTCGATTACTGAAATAAACAGAAACAACAGTCCTCTTCTAGAGGGACAAATCTCCAAAAAATACAAACCACAATATCAAATTAATACCAGACTCCTAAACTAGAATATAAAACAATTATAAATAAGACAACATTCTACTATCTGCCCTACTAATTTCTACCCCCACTATCCTCATTTTCCTAAGGATCTGCTTACTGCTTGGATCGGGTCAAACTAGACCCATGAACCCACTTGGGCTGTCCTCATCAGTTGGGTCAACCCGTGGGTCATATCACACCCTCTAGGTGTACTTCTGATTTTGGCATTTTTAAGGCTGTAATTTCTCTAACATTTTTTTAATATATTTCTCCTAAGATAGTGTCAGAGAACCATTCTTTTGTTTCTAAGAACACTTATCCCCAAGTATTTGACTCACAACACCTAAGTCTTTCATCTCAAACTCTTTAAACATTTGCCTTTTCAACATGTGATCTCCACCATATTGACACGAGAATTAACATAGCATATACATAGAGCATTAGAATGATAGAAGAACTCTTGAACTTCTTGATGTAACAATAATGGTCCATTTTACATCTACTGTAACCGATTCTTGTATTTTACATTTACTGTAACCGATTTGTAGAAGTTTATGTATTTACAAAAAGTTTTCTTTTAATTTGTATGTGAATATATTTATTTACGAGATTTTGTATACATGTGATATGAGTTGTATATTTAAATTTCTTGAAATTTGAATGGATTTGTAAGAAAATACTTCTAATTATACATATTATCTTGCGACCAAAATGAAGGGGCCAAAGTTAGTCATAATTAAGTCTACAACGAAACTCTGTTGATGAATCTGTTGCAAAAAGTGACTTTGTAGGATTTGTTGCTAATGATTTGGTCGCAAACTTTGGCTGCATATAGATTCGGTTGCAACTTCAGTAGCTAATAATTTATTGAGTTAATTACATAAATAGTCCTTGTGGTTTGGTAATAATAACAGATTTGGGTACTAACTCTTTCTAGTAACAAGTTAGGGTTTTATGATTTCAATTTTATAACAAGTTTGGGTATTAACACTAACTTCCGTTAATTTTTTTGTTAAATCATGGCAAAATGACCAAAATACTCTTTTTAACTAAATGGATCATTTATGTAATTAACTCTATTTTAATCTGGAGGGACTATTTTGTAATTAGTTCTATTTAAGTAGCCATATTTGCATATTGTTTAAACTTTCCACTAAAGTTGCCAATTTGTCATCGGCCACCACCATGGAACCATCAGACCTTGCCTACTCCGACAACGACCGATCCACCACCATGGCACCAACACACCTAAACTTCTCCGACCACCACTAGTCCACCACCTCATAACACGTGAAAAACTCGCCATCGCCCTGAAATCTACTCCAACCCGTTTGTCTCCCCCCATCTATCTCTTGCTCTCATGATCTGCGCCTCTCGCTAATCAGATCTGAAAACCCCCCATCATCATCGCTTTCTTTCCAAGAAAATTTGAATCCGATGAGAACAGGTGGTGGGTTGCGACATAGTGGGCGAGTATAAGTGGTGGTTGCTCTGGTGCTAGCTAGGTTGCCCAAATCAAAGAACATAGAGTTGAGAAATGGAGATGAAGAGGGCGGCAGTAATGGTGAGCTTGGTCACCGATGATGATGATGTTCGTAATTTGGTAGGAGATGGTGATTTCAGGGAGGGTGGTTGTCGGGAAAAAGCAAAAGGGAGATGAAGAAGGCAGTAGTGATGGGTGTGCTTGGTCACCGTGTTGATTCCGCCGGTAACCAGCTTTTAACAGCCTTCTTCTTCGTCAGAGGACAGGGTTGAGGTGGGGTTTTAATTTAGAGTAATTTCATAAATTGTCCCTGATTAGAATAAATTAATTACATAAATGGCCCTTTTGTTTATAAAAGGGTATTTTGGTCATTTACATCAATTTAACAGAAAATTTAACGAAAGTTAATCTTAATACCTAAACTCGTTATAAAATTAAAAGCATAAAACCCAAACTTGTTACTCAAAAAATTAATACCCAAACCTGTTATTCTTATCAAACCACAGGAACTATCTGTGTAATTAACTCTAATTTATTTGCAAAATTGGTCGCAAATAAGTTTGGTCGCAAAACTCTGTATCAAAATGTTCCGGCCGCAATCAGATCGAGTTCGGTCAAAAAAATTATTGCAAGAATAGTTTTAGTCGCAAAATAGTTACTAATTTTGCGATAAAAATTCCAGTGGCAAGAGTATTTTGGTCGCAAATATAATCATCAACAAGGTCTAACCCAACCACCGAAGCTGTCGCAAAATGATCGCAAAAGATCAACTAGGACCATTTTGTAACCGCTTTGATGGCCACATATGGTAATTTTGTTGCTAAGCGAGGATCTTTGACGATATGTTGAGCAACTATGAAATACTTATAACATTTTAGTTCTTAGATTCGGTACATTAACATAAATCGGATGCACAAGCTTTTTTTTAAGAAACCTTAATTTCTAGTTGTAGTATATTAACACTAGGTTTACCTAGTATCCCGTGTATTACACGGAATGAATAAATAATATATTAAATAATTAGTAATAAAAATTTATGAATTATAAAACCATTCTTGAAGATAAATATGATTATAATTACGTATAAACAGCTACTTTAAGTAAATAAACAATAATGTGTTTTCTTAAAATTTTGTTTTATAAAAAGTTGTGGTTTTTAAATATTTTATTTTAAGAAAAATTAATTTAAAATAAAAAAGTTCGTTGTAGCCTGTAATTTATAAATTTTATTAAAGTGTGTTTTTAAATAAAATAGATTTTTAATTCATTAAATTATATATTTTTTAATTTGAAAATGGTACGAGTAATATTATTAAATATTCAATATTATTATTAGTAATAGAAAGAAATGAAAGTTAGTATTATCAAACTTATAATTATGTCATGTCTTATCTTAATTTTTTCTTTATTATAAATAGATACACAGACAGATAGATATATATATAGATAGATAGATAGATAGATAGATAGATAGATAGATAGATAGATAAGCTTGAAACTCATTTATTAAACGAATTATAGTTAGTAATAAACACGAAGAGTTACAGTCTGATATTCTAATATAAGATATGATTAAAATTATATATGCGTAATTGTTCAAGAAAATACAATAATTATACTGATTTTTTAACTCTTTTATCTAAATAGTTTCATTTTTAAACATTCATTTTAAAAAAAATTTACAAAAAATATTTTTTTTTATAAAAATCTAGTTTATTAAAAGCTCTGGATTGTAATTATTATGTTTGTTTTAATAAGACTATTCTTTAAAAAATCACCTTTTCATAATTTTTTTAAAAAGAACTGTTTTAAAATATTTTGTTTCAAAAATGTTTAATGTTTTAATAAATTTCATATTTTATGAAATTTTTGTTTTTTATTTTTATTTTAATAAAAAGATATGATTTTTAATTTCCTTGATAAAATACATTTTTAAAAAGATAGCTTTGTTTAAAAAAATCTACATGAGATAGAGAAATGTAACAATTAGTACTAATTTATTTTTAATAAGAGAGAGAAATTAATTTAAGTGTTTAAATTATTATAATAAACTTTTGGAGGGAAAAACTTATGCGAGCATGTCTAAACATTTATAAATTACAAGTTGGATAAAAAAAATATTAAAAGTTACTACTAAACATTTATAAATTACGACATAAAAGTTGAAAGCAAACGTCAAAAACAAATGATAGTGATAAAGATTTTGAAAGTAAGAAAGTTAAAACGGAAATGTCACACCCCGGTCTCAGAAGAGGGTGGGACGTCGCAGACTGGTAATATACATGGCAGCGAAAACTAACCACTCAAGAGCACACAAGAAGGATAAATCACATGGCATCACATTACATTAAAATTGTCCGGGCCACATAGTCAGACCCGAACATAAAAATAACCCATTAAAAAATTATCCAAGTGAATACATAACAAAGCCAATTGTTTTAAATGTTTCAAAAGTTCAAGTAATGCCAGGGGGTAGTCACGATACTAAGCCAGCTTTAGAGTCTTCCATAAAATCCAAGCTCATCAAGGATTACCTGAAACATGCTCAAAAAGAATTTGTGTCAACTAAAAAGTGGTGAGTTCTAGCGCTTAAAGTTTAAAAACAAAAGGACTCATTTGAATCTATAAGTTTGTTTAAATCATAGTATCACTGTTGTGGGATCACAATCAACCCTGCACTCAGCCCCGGCTAGCCTCTTCTAAACTTGTGTTTACCGGAAATCCCATAAGGGAAACTGAGCCTCAAAACAGTATACCATACCTGCCGATTGGTACACCATAGTATCTTATAAAATCTATACATGCCAAAACGACCCCGTTGGATCTCAGTGTGGTACCCTTCCTATATCGAAAGGCACTGTGCGTGGGGGATTCCCCAAGTAGATCTACCCATATAAACAAGCGGTTCACATAGAATTAATGATTGTGATACACATAGATGTAGGTTCTATCAATAGCCACAACATATAATAGCGTCGCATAATAGAGCATGCTTCACCCGAAAATAGTAATTAAAAGGGGGACACAAGAAACTCACCTCAAGTAGTGTCAAAGATTTCACAACACAGATAGATTCAGGTCCTAGCACCCTATGAGCAAGAAATATGCATAAGCTATGGGTTCATAGACTATCAGGAGGGTAGTCAAGGGTAATATATATATTTAAAAATACATATGACCACATCTCTTAGAAAATTTGTGTCGAAAAGTTTCCTTTTTAGGAAAGTTGGGGTTTTTGGCGTAAAACGACCCGTTTTGGGTTTCCCACAGACTCTTACATGAAAATCAAGTATAATAATAGATTTGGTCATAAACTTACTGAAATATGGTCGACTTTACAGAATTTACACTTTAGTCCCACAAGTTTCCAAAATTACACTTTTTACCCCGAAGTTGGTTCTTTCCATTATTTTTAGAATCTTTTCATAGAATATGAGTTTGAGGCCCTCTAACTTACTGAAATATTATAGTTTCCATAGTTTTTAGGCTTGTTACATTATTTTTAGAATCTCATTCAAAAATCCCCGGTTAGGCCCGTTTAAGCTAAATAAGTTTATAGAATTAACATGTTAACCAAAATTTCACCAAGTTGGTGTTGGTCACTGATTTATTTGTCTTAGGGCCTGAAAATTTTGTTTCTAACAAGTTGTTAAGGATTTGGCCATTTTAGGTACCTCCATCACCTATTCGGGTCCTTAAACATGTTTCTAAAGTCCATAACACCATACAAAATCATCCAACCCACAATAATATTCTTTAGCATCATCATACATTCTGAAAATTCAGACTATACCCATGGATGCAACAGTATAAATAAACCTGGTCAAGGGTGGGGTATCAAAAGCAATTATTACACACATGTGTAACATGAAATTTCGGGTTTTAAAACACCCGAATCCTTCTGAAATCGAAAAGTCCAGGTTATAAAATTGTTATAAGGTGTTTTAAACAGGTTTTAAGTGTGGAATGGGGTTTAGATTCGGGACAGATGGTTGGATGGTCCTGAAACCCATGAAAAGGGGTTTCGGGTAGATTCAAATGCACAAACCCAAGGTATACGGGTGTGAAGACGTGTGAACCATTTGTAGGCTGTAAGTCACACAAAAGCAACAACTGGGTCGTATTTTTTCTGCCTTTGAACAAGAAAAATAGGATTCAAAGGAGAGAAAGTAGAGAAACAACAATAATAGTTGTTTGGGTACAGAAACTTACACGAAGGAGAACCGTGTTTAGGGTGATTCAGAGAGTGCAAGAGTGGTTGATCCGAGAGTCTGATGTCAACCCCAACTTAACGGCTAAAACATCGAGATGTGAGGGTTAAGATTGTTCACAGCCACAAAACACTACCATAAATTGTAAATATAGTTTATTATAAGTTGAAATAAACTTTACAACCAAATGTCTCAACGAAATAAAGTAAACAAAGTTCAATTCCAAGTTTCAAGATATTTTATTACTTTTCCTAGGTCCAATCCTAAGTGTAGCATGCTTCAAAAGATAATCATCAACCTTGTGCATTTCCTGAAACATGTTAAAAATAAGGTCCACTTTGAAAGTTGGTGAGTTTTCATGTGT
>JACCIY010000050.1:0-49405 GCA_025506505.1 Flaveria sonorensis
AGTATTATCGCGCCTGAAACAGTTCTCTGCAATGAACAAGCTTAAGAAGATGGCTTACGGGTATCTTTTTTTCCTTTTTTAGTAAAAATATTAGTTTTATGATCTTGTTTTAGCTTTCTTTGAAAAATAATAGGTTTTGCGGTCCTTTCGATATGATAGGCCGAACAAGGATATAATTTGTAGATAGAACAAAAGGGTTTCTGGTTGTCTTTTCTTTTCTTAGATAAACATATTATATATCTTAGTTTTTGTTTAGTTTCTTTTGGAAAATGATAGGATTCCATGGTCCATTTGGTATGATAGGTTGAAGTGGGATGTATTTTGGATGGTCCAAAAGGGTTAGGGGTACTTCCCTAAAGTTCCCTTTTTAGATAAAGATGTTAAATTTCCAATATCATATAGGTTTCTTTTGAAAATGATAGTACTTCAAGGACCTTTTGATATGATAGGTTGAAATGGACTAAATTTCATGCCGGGCCAAAAGGGCTTGGGCTGGGTTGGCATGTCTACACTTATCTTGGTTTTTTGTTAAATTTTACAAACATAATATGTTAGATATGATTATAGAAACTATTATTGCATAGTAATCCGATATTTTCAAATAAACAATTTAGAGGTCGTAAACACACTTGAGTATGCAATGTGTGGATTTTTAAATTGACTGACTTATTTTTCTCTAAGTATTTACCCATTAACTTGTATAATAAACTACAACCAAATTGAGCTATTTTCACATAAGTGGTTTGAGTTATTGTCACCTTAGATTTATTTAATGGAGCAAGGTGGATGTACACTGTAGAGGCTCATCATTGGATTCTTATGAGCAAATTCATTATTATTATTGTATGGGGACAATCTCAACCCATTTATTTGAAGTGGTAGATTTATCCTCTAATGACTTGAATGCGTCAAACAAAACAAGTTATCTAAGTGAAACGGGTCAATTGGGTCAAATGAGTTGAACGTTACCCAAATGTTATTGAAATGTTTTGAACTCCTGAATCAATTTATTCAAAAAAGATATATGATAATATTTAATAATATAGTTTTAATAATCATATATTACATCAGATATATAAAACTCAAATAGATGGGACATAACCCGTCTTACCCGCACTAAAAGTACCATTCATGATCTGTTACCATCCTCTTCGTCACCACCTCTAATTAACTTTAGGTGTTTATGTGCATTTGTCAAATCACAAGTCACCATAAACAAGATGGAACTGTGCTGACTGTATATTATGTATAGGTGATTGCCGAAAGGCTTTCAGAAGAAGAAATTGGTGGACTGAAAGAGTTATTCAAAATGATAGATACAGACAATAGCGGTACAATTACTTTTGATGAACTCAAAGAGGGTCTAAGACGAGTGGGTTCTGAACTTATGGAGTCAGAGATAAAGGACCTAATGGATGCAGTAAGTGCAGATTTTCCTCCCTTTCTCATAATTTTTCGCATCACACTTTTCAAATTATTGAAAATTTTCGACTTTTTCTTTGGTATGTTTCATTATATTAATTTTTTGTGGAAATATTTGACCTGGCAGGCAGATATCGACAACAGTGGAACAATTGACTATGGTGAATTCATTGCTGCAACTGTACACTTGAACAAACTGGAGAGAGAAGAGAATCTTTGTCTGCATTTTCATTTTTCGACAAAGATGGAAGTGGTTACATTACAATTGATGAGCTCCAACAAGCCTGTCAAGAAATGGGCTTAGGTGATGTTCGTCTTGATGAGACAATCAAGGAAATCGACCAAGATAATGTAAGTATTCATTCATAGGGTTAAAAATAGTAATGTATGTCACCCTGAACACTTATCAAACAGTAATGTTTATTCAGAGCTTAGCACAGTCACAGTTGTGTCTTAGAATGAAATATGGTTAATCGGGGCTGTACTTTAGTAACAAGGAGTCGAACTAGTAAACCAAGCAAATTTTGCTGGCCGAAAAACAGGTCAGCTAGTTTGAAAGTACTTGGTGTTTATAACCGTCTAAATGATTTTTTCAAAGAAATTGGGTAGATGTTTTTATAATAGTTTTTGTAATCATGTTTGATGTATTAATCTTCTTATGGAACTACACATGAACAAAAAGTATTGGCGGGTCAACCCAACCTGTTTTGACCTGAAGCCAAGTCAACCTCTTTTAACTATTTTTTCTTTACTTTGTATTAGTTGTGTTTTGACCTGGATGTGACAGATTAATCAATTTATTTATTAATGATTGACTTATGTTGCGTTTTATCTCAAACAGTGGGTCAATCCAACCTATTTATTAATGAAACACATACAAAAATTTCAAACATTTGGACAAAAGAACTTTTGAGGGTCAACACCATCCGACCCATACTAAAAATCATCCATTATGACCCGTTACAAAACCTTCTCGCCTGGACAATTTTGTCGTCTCAAAGGGGCCAATTTTCACGTAAGTAGGTTGCAGTTGTTACCGATGATTGCACAAGAACCACCACTAATTCTATGAACTGATGATAACTCAAACATGTGTGGTGCAGGATGGACAGATTGATTATGGGGAATTTGCTGCTATGATGAGGAAGGGAAATGGTGGAATTGGGAGGAGAACAATGAGGAGCAATCTGAACCTAGGTGAAGCTCTGGGAGTCGTACCACCAACTGAATAAAACCTCTAACAACCACCTGCACCAGTTATCTTAATCTTTCTTACTAATCAGTTGGATCATTTTGGTATTTTGTTAGATTCAAGAACTAATTTTGGGTGTTGATTACTTTCACCATCCATGAATTTGAACTTCAATATTAAACTTTTGATTTTGAACTATGACTTTCGTCTTTTGTTGCGACTTATGGCTACTGCATTCAAAGTCAAAATTGGGAAGCCATACCTAGTGATGTTATTGAAGTCAAACGAGGCTGGTTTCGACATATTATTGCTGGTTAAGTTAAGAGTGCCTGGTTTTTTTAAAGTGTGATTGAGGCGTGAGGCATGATAGGTGATGGACTCGGGGCCTTGAGGCGCTGCTTCATGTACATCCATATCAAATTCAGTCAAAAAGAGTCTGTATAGGAGGTTGATATATAAAATGACCAAATAGATGAAAATACTATAAACGGTTTATTTGACAAAAAAGATTATACGAAGAGATACAACTTTTGATTATATATGAAACTTATCTGGTTGTATGTAGAGCAATGGGTGTCTTACACTATTTAGAACCAAGCTAGGATAAGATGGGTCAAAATGGCTTGGTCCGGTTGGATTGATCTGTTAAACACACTTATTATGTAAGATTATACAAACTTTATAGTTTTATATTGTTTAATCTATTGAACTGTATTCGTTTGTAGATAATATTCTTATATTACTCTTTTGACTAAATAATATCAATGAGAATGACTGGTTTTGGAAGTTATCTTATACTTGACCCAATTATTGAACCAAACCACTTGTTGATTTGTGATAGATAATGTTACTTTAGTCTCCAATGTCTCATTTCATATCAGCAGCCACTTATCATCCAATAGTTGCAAGAAAATAATTGTAATGACATGTGTGTGTTATTGTTATGATAGTACTATGATAATAATTAAACTAAGTGTTAAATATATAAGTTTGTTGTGAAGGTAGAGAATTTTAAAACCGGTTTAGGGTCCAAACCGAAACCGGTTTGGTCAACCCAAGTCAAAACCGGTTTGGCCCCAAACCTGTTCGGGTTATAAACCGGTTCGTAGGATGAAAAACCCAACCCTATGAAACCTGTTTGGGCTGGTTTGGAAACCGGTTCGGGTTTTTTTTTTTTTTTTTTTTTTTTTTTTTTTGTTATTCATAATATAATAATGTTAAGATATGAAAGATATATAATCATATTTATATTAATAAATCAAAAGCAATAAACAAAAAAAACTTATACTTAATTTAAAGAAAAATAAAGATGGTTATTCTTTTTATTATTGTTGTTGTTACTTGTTGTGATTATTATTGTTACTAATATTGTTATCAATATCATTATTTTGTTTAATGCTAAATTATTATATCATACGTTACTTGTTAATCAATATGACTTAACGTCTCAAAGTGAGATATATAATAAAAGTGAAATATAATATATAAAGCATATAAACAATTTAAACAACATAGAAGTTTAAATAATAGTTTTTTAAAAACTAAACATTTAGCCAAGTCGACTAGTCGTTCCCCGTTCGTTCGTTGCATACTTGTACGTTTATTCTTCGCCACCAGAACCGGAGCTGTTACAAAGGTACTCATCATATGCCGCTTCATCATCTGTCATTCCGGGTGTCAATCCGCTCTCTACCTCGTCCTCGTATAATTCTGCTTTGTATTCCAATTCTCTTTCAAGTGAGCATTTGTCTTGTACTCTTTCTGCGGCATCCAAACAATCCTTTAAGCAAATTGACATTTCAACCGCTTGGGGAGTGAGTCGAGTTCGTCTTATCGATATAACCCTGCCACTAACGGAAAAAGTAGATTTTGAAGCTACTGTGGAAGCTTGGACAGTTAGTAAATCTCGGGTCACGGTGGATAGGATGGGAAATTGATCTTCCTTACCTTTCCACCAAGCCAACAAGTCAAAATTTTTAAATCTTGTAGAGTCATGGTGGATAAAAAGTTTGTTTCACCATACCTTCCGAGTTCATTACTCGAAGTGTTACCACGTTGACGTTTATTACATTTATCCTTTAAAGTATTATATAAAGCAAACATTGGATCATTTGGACTTTCGGCATGTGCCGCATGCCTCAATGACTCATGGATGTGTGATGTTTCACCATATTTTAATAAATAAACATCAAACATTTTTTCTAATTGTTGGTTTAAAGTAGTTTTTAAAGTTTGATCATAAAATGGGTTTTCTTCTTCTAAATCCAAATTAGAAGTAATTTTATCAAGTAAAGTTTCAACCCCCGACAAATTTAAACAAGGGTTTAATGCAGCGACATATGTAATAACCGGAGGCATTTCTTTAAAATACTTTTTAAGTATTTCTTTCATATTTCTTTCATTGGGGGTATATATCCGAATAAGGTCTACCCCTAAACGACATCTCATTTAATTTTGAAGTCATTAAATAAATTTGGTGAAGTACTAACGGACTATATTTTTGTTGCAATTGTTGAGATGAAGTTCTTGTTGTTTTGATTTAGCTTGGTAGGATAATAAACTCCAGAAGAACAAGTAGTTGCGTTTTTAAAAATTTGAAGCATTTTGCTTATTTCTTTAATAACGGACCAACTCGATGGATGATAAGTATTTGCCTTTCCACGACTTACCAAACTATTATGAAAAACTATTAAACTTTTTTTTGTTCAACAGCCTTTTCAAACATGTTACAAGTGGAATTCCTTATGTAGGTATGTTCTAAGTTGGACCTAAACATTTGGAATTTGCGTCTTTACAAAACTTGCGATATCTACTATATCTTTGGTTATTGTTAAAAATGTCACGTAACATTCTTTTAAAACCATCTTTCACTGTTTCAATCGTTATTAAACCGTCTTGAACGGCTAAGTTTATGATGTGCGCAACACATTGACTATGAAAAAACATACCGTCACACATTGGTTTATATTCTAATTTTAAATGATCTATCGCAAGCGTGTTATTTGACGCATTATCAAAAGATATAGAAAATATTTTGTTTTCTAATTTATACATTTTAATAACTTTATCAATAAGATAAAAAATGTTTTGGTCACTGTGAGGATAATCAAACAATTCAAACGCAATCGTACGTTTCATCATTTAATAACTTTCAATAAGATAAAAAAAATATTTGGAAACCAGTTTGGGATACCGGTTTGAAACCGGACCGGGTTAGAAACCGGTTTGAACATTGACACCTACAAACCGAACCAAAACCGGCGGGTTGGGCCGGTTCGAAACCGGTTTGGGCCCCAAACCGGTTTCGGTTTTTTTTCTCGAACCGGTTTCCAAACCGGTTTCTTTGAACACCTCTAGTAGAGAGGACAATAGAGACCAATCACAACTACCACACACATTACATGTATATACATATAATTCAAATTTTAAAAATTATAAATATTAAGTTGAGTCTAAAATAGTTCATAGTTACAATACACTTTAAACATTATATATTATACACTATCAATATTATTCTACTGGATAACACCAACTCTTTCTTCAAGAGCTAAATTAGCTAATAGTGTAAGATTAAATATGTCGTCTCACTAAAAACCTTAAAAGACACACACAATATGACAAAACTTAATCAAGTAAAAAAAGTATAGCATGTATAATACTCCTCTGATTTAACTTATATTTTTAAGTACGCAAAGTCCAAGTTTTGTGACAATTGTTTGACTTAATTTGACAAACCTTGGTTTTCCTTTCCTAATGTAATCACATGTCCAGAAATTATTTGACTAGATGTGTTTCTTTTCTATAACCTTAATATAGTAATCTCTTATTTTAAAATATGTAAGTTAAAATTGTCTGTAGATGATTATCTGGTCCTTGGTATGTTTTAAAACGATCTCAATCACGCACATTATCAAACATGATCATATAATTTAGTCATGTTAAGGTTTTCAAGATTATCACTCTAGTAGTTTGAAATTTCTTTCTACCTCTTTAGAAGATTCAATAATGTTTAGATCATTGACATAAACTATGATTACAGTAAACTTTATAGTTTTACAATTTCCATCTATGTTTATAGAAGATCCTATGATGTTTAGATCATTGGCACAAACTTTAATTCAAGTGACATTTAAGGGTGAAATTTTGATAAAGAGTCGATTGCATCACATACGACCAAATTTCTAAAGACATACTAGATATTTATAACAAAAATCCCGGGTATAGTATTTAATGCCTCAGACATTTTAAACCATTTTTAGAATTTTCGTGAAGATGTTATTCTCAAGAATCTCATATAAGTATGTGGTGACTACATCCATAAGTTCCATTTGAAGTTCTTTTAAGATTGTGAGGCTGATTAAATATCGTAGGGTTATATAATCCATTATAAGGAATATGTTTCCGCATCATCAACTTCTAAGGTTTAAGAAAAACCTATATCACCATCTACAATTTTTTTAATATAAAAAACACTCATTTATAATAGTTTGATGTCTATAAGTTTTGGCACTTGGTTTGAAATTTTTTTGTTTGTTGAGCGAATTTGATTTAGCCTTTAAGGCATTATGTCATTTTAGCCGGTCATTTCTATGTATGTACCCTTATAGAGTTTTAGGTACATTATATTTTACCAGTTACATTTATTGCTATACTATATGTATTTTACATGTGTTCAATTTGGGTTTAATTTTTGTACTATTTTGTAAATAATTTACAGAGATATCATATTTGCTTAAAATCAGTGTTACTTCTTAAATTTATTTTCCTTTTCTAGAATATTATATTCTTTTAAAATCGTATTAGTTTCTTCTAGGATATTTACCTCTATGAGACATTATTAATTTGCTCTGGAAATATTTTTGCCCTGTATAGAACATTTACATTTTTCAGAATTTTATTTATAACCTTTTTGTAAGGTTTCAGCAACTGTTTTATTTTTCTCTTTCAATTTTCATGTATTGTCTTTGACTCTTTGGAGCTTCTTTATCTCTTTTGTTCTTTTGTATTGTAATCTTTCTATAATCAATTTAATCCGAGCAAATTAATTTGATGCTACTACCTTTAAATCTGTTACTCTGTTTGTGTTTTTGATCCGCATATTACAATTACTTTGCTATTTTCTCATACATGTATGATCTTTTGGACTTAAGATTCACATTTGCCACTTTCAAATTCAAAAATTGATAGTGATGATGCATTCTATGTTAGTTCTTGTGTTACGAGTATTTTTTATTCAATGTAGGGCTAGTGCCGAGAGTTTAGGGGCCCATGACGAGTTAGAAAAACGGGCCCAAAACGAAAAAATCTCTTACCGCATTTTTTTTAAATGGGTTTAGATTGTTTGTGCGCGATGAACTAATTAAATATGTTAAATGGTTCAACCCAAATCATATTGAGGTAAAATTTGCTAATTTAAAGTGTGTAATTGGTTAATTTAAAGTGTATAATAGATCAATTCTATAGAAGATCTTTTATATATATATATATATATATATATATATATATATATATATATATATATATATATATATATATATATAAAATATAAGTTTTTTTTTAATTTTGGGCTCCTCAGGGGATTGAGTCCTATACGATCGCCCCTCCCTTGCTCCGGCCCTGATTTAGCGTCTAGTAATACTGAGAGTACCATCTCATTAAATAAACATTAATACATTATGGTGAAGCATGTTCCACTTTGGTCGTTATGGTGACATTATGTTTCATTTTGGTATGTTATGGTGGCAATATGATAACATAACTAGAAAATTTTAGTTGAGATAAATTTAGTTCTCTTCTGGAGAATAATTATATTACAGGTATTTATGATTAGCAGTTGGATTTAAGTTTATTAGTACAACAGAATGCGTAATGCTTGCCTTCATGTAAAAGACGAGAATTACATCTTATTAGAGGGAATGTGGGTAGGAACTATAATCATTTAATTAATGAATCAACTAAACCATTTTGTATGTGAACATGAGTTGCTTTTATTAAAATCTTATGATGTAAATTCTTTTGAATTATAGATTATCCTGAATTCTTCTATACAATGTCGACTAGTAATGAACAATTGCTGCATTTCAGATAGCTAAAATAGTCACATGTGACCATCTAGAGACGTGTCTATTAAGACCATAAACTACAATAGTGATCCATATGAAGGATTACTAGGTATGCATAAATTTCTTAGATTTTTCCAAAAAATAAGAACTATTCTCGTAGGAGTTTGTATCGAAAGTCCTAATAACTAATATGTCGATACAAGTGTTCTGGTAGCCAAATTTTTAAATCAATTAGGGGTGTCCATCAACACATTTGATTATTCACCTTATCATGGTTGCTACCATGTTGACCTATTTGGTCATGTTGTATGTTAAAAGTATCTATAGCTAGTAATTTCTTTTACTCACTATGCTTGATTCTTTTGGTGTTTATCTTTATATAATATATATTTCAGTTGGAAAATCATTTAGCTTTTCTAACATGGTCTTCTTTGTAATTTGAAGATATACAATATTCTTTTACACCACCTTTGCGTATGAAAAAATATCTAGGGTTTTTTAAGGTTTTCTTAATTAATGTTTGGAAGCGCAAAACTTGCCACGCGTATCCGAACACCCGAAATCAATTATGCTACCTCAGGATTGGTATAGTTTTGTGTGTTGGATATTGGCGAGAGAGTTCCTGGGATATGGAGGTTATGAATATGTAGAGATTATGAACAATTGAACATACAATAATCTTCATGGTGTCATTAGTTGTCAAGTCGTCATGCCTCTAATCTTCTATAAAACACCACATTTTTTCCTCTATTACACTTCTGTTCTCCTTATCATCGTCATGTGTTTTAGTGTTTAGTTCTCTTTTAGTGGTGTGTTAGAGTTCTGACTAAATTTTTTGGGGGTTAAATGCAGGCAAAACAAGATTGCTATAATTTACCCCAGGGATTATTGTTATTGGTTGAACGTCATTACAGGCACAACAAGATTATTAGGCTTAACCTTTGGGATTGTTTGTCATGGTTTGAGGGTTGTTGTTGGGATTGACATGGTTCTTCCAGACATTCTTTATGTTTGTGTTTGTGCTATTTTTTAGCTGCTATTGTATTCTTATTTTCATGTTAGGTTAAGAATTTTCAACATAACTCTGATTGATACATGCATCTTTTTCCAACATACTTTTGATTCTCATTCCTTTATTATACATTGTACGATTTCAAAATTATTATTCCTACAAATCCAAACAAAATAACAGTAGTGCCTCCATGCCGAGGACCAAACGTAACACTTAGGTTACAAAATAAGTACCTGATACAACAAGCATATTTCATTTTTTACTCTTGATCGTTTTATTATTTTGGTGGTTTTAGATTTTCTTGGTTGTAGGTTGTGTTTTTCGGGTAATCTCCGTGATTAGGTTTGATTGGCATTTTTAATTAGGCGTCTTGCATTATTCCTTTTGTGTTAGGGATGTTATTATTTCTTGGTTACTTTGGCCTATGACTATGTATATGTGACACATGAGATCTTTGTTGTTTTCATTTCGTTGTATAATAATAATAATAATAATAGTAGTAGTAGTAGTAGTAGTAGTAGTAGTAGTAGTAGTAGTAGTAATAATAATAATAATAATAATAATAATAATAATAATAATAATAATAATAATAATAATAATATGATATTTCTCATAATTTAGATTTATTAAAAAAATGGACTATTCCAAAAATTAATTATAAGTTAATATATAAATTAGGAACTTTTGAAAAATTGAGATTAAAACAAGTTGTTAAAACAACCGAGGAAACATTTTCCTTAAACAAAAATGAAATGATAATAAAATTGTTATCAAAAGAGATTCCAAAGTCTTGTGCAAATTGCATTTAAGCCTTTGACTCTAGAAGGTTTACCAGAAAGTTTTGTAACAGCTCTTAGAGATGCTAGAAACTTAAATTGGAAACAATCCCTTATGGGAATTGTTCAATTTAGTCTGGCTCATGGCCCAGTTTATTTTAATATTTATCCTAATTTGCAATTATCATTGTTTGATATTAATATTTTAGATGCTTTAACTCTAAATGTGAAAACGCATGGCTACAATTATGCACCAGGATCAGAGGTAATATGTATCTGTTATAGGATTTATTATAAGCCTTTGTTTACGCTTAATCCTCACTGTAAGATGGTAGATAAACCTTTAAATGAAACCATTCTAATTGAAACCAATTTTAATAAAGCTAATATTACAACTAGAAGAAGAATTAAATGGGAAGAAATTAATTTTCCAAAAAATTAGGTTTTAGATAAAGTTAATCCAACTCAACAATATATGGATAATAATCCAATAAATATTTCACAAACAAATGAAGGGTCAGTACAAATACAATTTGAAAATAATAAAATAAAATATGAACAATCTTTATCAAAATCGATGTCATCACACTATTATATTTCTCTTGTAGATTACACAGTTAGAAGTCCTTCTAAGGCATCAACATCTAGGATTAGGGAAGAATTTCCTGAGAGAAAAACAGATGAATTAAGAATAAACTCGGATAATATAGTTCGAGGAATTAGAGTAGATCCAGAACTAACCGAATCAGAAATAAATTTTGTATAAATATGAATCCAAAAGAAAAATTAGATTTTACTCCGGGATCACCGGTAAGAGAAGAAATTTCTAATGAATTTCTCCAATCTAAATGGAAATTATTTAGAACATGGTTTTTAAAATTTTTGAAAAAACAGATAAAGAATCTTTTAGAAAAGAATATTATAATGAATTAAATGAAAAACAAGAGATCATACATTTTGTTTCATGGTTTATTGAAAAATATACTAATAGTATTATTTCGGTTATAGAAAGAAATTTTAATATTAATGGAATGTAACACCTCAAATTTTTATTTAAAAGAAAACAAAAATGAAGTATCTAGAAAGAAAAAATATTTGGCACAAGTTGAAGGGGGCAAAGTGTAAAAATGCACAAACTCTATTATTTTAATAATATAAGAGGTATGGCCACCTCTTTAAAAGCAGAGATCTGCTGTAGAAAAAGGGTGAAAGCTTGCGGGTTTTTGGAGAAAGAGGAAGAATAAGCTGCTAAGGTGAGTTCTCCTGAACACGAGTTCGGTTTCAGTTGGGTTTTAAGTCCTAAACCGAAGTTCTTGATGTTTTAGAAGTTGTTTTCGGGAATTTGAAGCTGAAATCGCAGGTGGAAGTACCTGGTTTGAAGATCTACTTCAGGTGAGTTTCTAGACCCCTCTTTTACAGATTTTAAAGCTTTGGGGCTGTTATGCATACCGGGTAAACGTTTTTGAAAGTTAACCGAATGTTATGCTTGTTGTTGTTCGACCGTATCTGTTGTGGTTGTGTGTTTGGTTGTGGTTTAGTGGTTAGAATTGTTGCTAGAATGTTTAGATGCCCTTAGTATGCTAGATCTGTGCTTGGGTAGTGTTAGAATGCCTTTCGGATGATTTTTGGCAGTTTAGACACTTTCGAAAGATCCCATGCGCCCAAACAGTACCCTTCATGCGCCCAAAAAGTTGCCCATGAGCCTAAGTGTTGCTCATGCGCCCAAGGGTCCTCATGCGTCCAGGTGGTGCGCCCAAATAGTGTCATGCGCCCAGGAAATGTGCCCAAATGCCTAAGTATAGATGGTGCGCCCAAATAGTGCTCATGCGCCCAGAATTGTTTCTGTGCCCAAGTGTTGGAACGCCTGAACAGGGCTCATGCGCCCAAATAGTTCCCATGCGCCCAGGCTGTTTACATTTAGAATTTTCTGCTGATGCGCCTAGAATGTTATGCTGTGCCTAGTTTTAGACTTAGGGCTTTCTTAGGGGCTTTAAGAGGTGATGTTTGAGATAGGTCCTGTTGGGATGTGGTGGCTTATGCATGATGTTGTGTTGTGGTTGATGTTGTGTGTGTGGTATGTTGTCTTTCTTCGTTAAACGGTTTTCAAAACATTTGTATTATGTTTTATTATACGTTATGTATGATGTATGGCTTTATGTGATTTGATGTTTGATGATCGTAAAGTATTATATAACGAAGTGAAAGACAATAATAATGAAAAGTAGAACGTAATAATAGTCTTGCAAGCAAGACTGAGGTGAGTGACTGTTTGGCACAAAAGACTTGTTAGCCAAGGTTGAGGTGAGTGACTGTGTTGTCACAAAAGACTTGTATGCCAGGCTGAGGTGAGTGACTGTGTGTCACAACAGACTCGTAAGGGGTTTAATCCAAGAGATTGACCCGAGTGATGTCTTGATGCTCGCCCCGGTGCTGTGTCGGTCTTCGGACATGACGCGGGGGTTTGTTTACAGACCCTAGCACAGTACCCGTCTTTAGACATGAGTCGGGGGTGTTGCAAACAGAGACGGGGTCCTTGTCGCGTACCCCGGTACTGTGTTGGTCTTCGGACATGACACGGGGGTTTGTTTACAGGCCCCGGCACAGTATCGGTCTTCGGACATGAGTCTGGGGTATTGCATGAGATAGGATCCAGATTGAAGTGAAAGATAATGATAAAAGTACGAAATGTACGAATTGAACAGTGATGAAGATAATAATATATTATCAATGTGTGCGTATGATGTGTGATCGCACACGACTACGAAGGATATGTTTTAACGAAAGTAAAGTATTTTATTTATAAAACTAGAACTCACTCAGCGTCGCTGACTTTTTTTATGCATAATAGTTGGCAGGTACTTTGTTGATGCTGAGGAGTTGCAGGCATGGATGCATACGCTACTGGGGACGTTTTGAGTCTGGCATCCACATTTTGATATGATGATATAATCTGATATGTAAATGATTTATGTAATGTAATGATACGTTTTAATTATTAATGAAAGTTTTTAAATTCCGCTGCAAAAGAAATATTTATTTTGAATATATTATGCGATGACAGTCCAGCTGTAAATGTCCCGGGAACGGGGCCTTACATGGAAATATAGTTTCAAATGTTTTCCCTCCTACAAATGGTTTTAAAATAGAAAAACAAGGAGAAGAAAGGTATTATCAAGCTTTTCAAAAATTATTGGAATGTGAAACCTTGCAAATAACGATTTCTCATATAAATGGGTTAATAAAACAACAAAATTATTCAAATCTTTATTTAATAATAATCGGAGAACAACTCCAAGATATTTCAAAAAAGATGGATAAAATATTATGTCATTTCAAAGAAAAACAAAACGTCATAATTAATGATCAGTTAAAAGAAAAAGAATCTTTTGCTACTCCTAGTATTCAATTACCTCCTAAGATAACAGATTTCAAAATGAAATCTGAAGAAAATTTAATGCAAACATTAAATGATTCCATTAATATTCTAAAAAATCTAAAAATAAATACGTTAACAGATTTTGAAGATAGTCTAAAAGAAGAAGATTATAAGCAAAAGATTAATGATGAGATTATGAAGTTATCTAAGTTTGCTAATAAGCCAACTCTGAGGATGTATTTTTATCTTAGGCATACTCCATAGGATGTTCTAATAGAAGAACAGGAATACATAGTGAATAATTCGTATAGTGGAAAAATAATCTATGAATGGAACATAGATGGTCAAACAGAAGGGCAGATTTATAATACTATCCATAGGATGCTTATGTATAGCACTATTTGTCAAAATAATAAGAATACGACTATGACAATAGCTCAAATGATTATATCAGGATTTACAGGCCAACTTAAAGGTTGGTCGGATAATTATTTGTCAGATTCAGATAGAGAAGAAATTCTCAATAGTACAAAGGAGGATAATGGTGTTGTAGATAACAACTCAGTTTATACTTTGATAGTTAATATTATAGAACATTTTACAGGCAGATGGTCTGATAATTCGGAGAATATTAGAACTCTTCTACAAAATCTTAAGTGTAGAACCCTAACATCTTTTAGGTGGTATAAAGATACTTTCCTAAGCAGAGTAATGGAACTCCCTGAGTCTAATAGCTCACATTGGAAGTCAAAATTCGTAAATGGCCTCCCACATCTATTTGCAGAGAGAGTTAGGAATAACCTTAGAAAAGGAGAAATTAGTATAAATTATGATGATTATACTTACGACAAGTTAATAGGAACATGTATTCAAGAAGGTTTAAATTTATGTAATGAAATTAAATTAAACCAACAAATTAAGAAACATTCTTTAAATGAGAAGAAATAATTACGTGAATTCTGTAGTCAACTTGGCATAGGAGAAACCTCAAGTAATTCTAAGAAAATTAAGAAATCAAATCACTACCAACATCAGAAAAAAAAAGGAAAAGGGAAGATAGGAAAAATAAAAGAATTCAAAAATACGAGGAACATAAACCTTCGTATAAGACATATAAGTCAAAATTGATTTGTAAAAAATGTGGTAAAATAGGTCACAAAGCAAAAACTTGCTGGGTTAGAAAAAAGCTTAATAAGCTAGAAGATGAAGATTTAAAAAATCAAATATCAAAGATACTATTAGAATCAGATTCTGAATCTGATCAATTTTCAAATGAAGATTTAAATATTTTAGAAAATAAAAGTTTATACTCTTCCTCTGAAGAAGAAAACTGTTGCCAAAACAGTTGCTGTAATAATACTTCAAAAGAAGAAGAGAATATTTATCAAATAATCTCACAATTTCAAAATATAAAAATAAATGTATTGACAAGTGAAATAATAGAATTATTAAAAGTGATAGACGATCCACAGATTAAAGGGAAAATAATCTCTTCATATATGGAAAAACAAGAAAAAGGTCCTTCTTGTTCAAATTCTAAAAATCAAAAACCATTTTCTCTGGCTGAATTAAAAATTCAACTAAATCAGAGAAATAAAGATAAAAAACCTGTTGATATACAACAACTAGAAAGAGAAATTGATAATTTAAAATCAGAAATAAAGATTTTACAACAAAATAATAAAGAATTAGACCATAGAATAATATGTCTAGAAAAAAATAAATTAAACATACAACCAATAGAAGAATCAGAATTATACCTGAAAAATATAAGAGAAATTATTACTTCTAAAAAATGGCATGGGAAGATTAAACTATTAATAGGAAACAACTTCTTAATAGAAGTAATTGCACTTTTAATAGTAATGCAGATTTAAATTGTATACAGGAAGGATTAATTCCTACGAATATTACTATAAAACTACTCATAGTCTCAGTCATGCTGGGAAGGTAAATTAAAAGTGAATTATAAAATTCCTTAAGCATTTATTTGTCAGAATAATACCTGTATTAGTACAAGCTTTGTACTAGTAAAGAATCTTGGAAACCAAGTTATACTTGGAAGCCCTTTCTTTGATAAAATCTTTCCATTAAAAAACGTAAACCATACTGGAATAACTGGTACGTATGAAGGAAAAGAAATTGTTTTTAAATTTATTTCTAATCCAATAACAAGAACATTAAATAATTTAAAAGAAGAATTGCTAAAAGCAAAGATAAATCAAATTGAATTTCTACAAAAGGAAATATTCTCTTTAAATATTCAAGAGAGATTAAATAATCCAAAATTACAAGAAAAGATTATATTAATATTTTTTGTATGATAGCCTCACTTAGGGGCTAAACCTCTAAGTGTTGGAACATCACCATGCTCAACAGATTATCATAATAAAAAAGAGATCTAAATCCTGGACAAGGGTAAAATTTAAGAGGATTAATGGGATAGGGTTACAGCCCATCTAAGATGTTAATGTGGTGGTCGACCGCCTGGGGACCCGTTTTAAGCCATAAAGCCAAGAAGGCGTGGGGCGTTTATAGAAGGCAGGACCTTGTATGGGAAAAGAGGAGAAAATCATAAAACTCAGACAAGGTTAAAAGGTTAAGAGAAACGGTGGAACGTTGGTGATTTTACACAGCCGTTGTCCAGGATGCTAATATGTGATCAGTACAGGTCAGACCCAAAATGCCCCATGCCTTCTTGGCTTTATGGCTTAAAACGGGTCCCCAGGCGGTCGACCACCACATTAACATCTTAGATGGGCTGTAACCCTATCCCATTAATCCTTTTAAATTTTTACCCTTGTCCAGGATTTAGATCTCTTTTTTATTATGATAATCTGTTGAGCATGGTGATGTTCCAACACTTAGAGGTTTAGCCCCTAAGTGAGGCTATCATACAAGAAATATTAAAAGAGAGAAAAGAAATACCAGAGAGTGAGTCTTCAAACTTCAAACTTTAAAACTTCAAATATTATTACAGAGGATTTTTACAAAAGAGAGTGAGATGGTTGGGAAATCTGGTGCCTCTAACTAAACACTAAGTCCTTTTTATATAGAGGTCCTGGCACCGAATATTACAGCGAATATTCGCTTATAATTGCGTCTGACGCATTATTATTCAATAAGTCAAAAAGTAAATAGTAAAGTTACAATAATGTAACATGTAGACAAAATGCTTTAATAATTGTTGTCGGCCAACTAGCATTATTGACCTCTTTTTCCTTTTCTTGTGGGGCCTATTGTGTCCTTTTCTCTTTTGCTTTTTGTCCAGATATTGGATCGTATTTATCTTCGTATTTTGAAATTAACATATCTATGTCTTCTTCAACAGGCTCATCTTCCTGCTGACCGTCTTGGAAAAGTTGACTATCCTCTCCAATTTGAGAAGAATCTGATTCAGACATCCTTGAGCTTGATGAAGCTTCATTTTTCTAAAATGCTTTGCTATGTCTTTATTAACTTCTTCCATATATTGATGTAGAAGTTCTTCTTGGTTGATATTATCTATACTTGTGGTCATTTGCAATTTTCTGATGATATGTTGGAAAGGACTAGGAGCCTCCCTTTGTTGTTGATTATCTTTTTGTCGTTGATATAATTCAATTGTCTGTTGGATATGGTCCAACGTGTCCTGGCATTTGATTTTGCCTTCTTCTGTCTTCATCATCTGCTTCCAGAATTTTGTCATGTATGTTCTTTTTAAACAGAACATGTTTTCGCTGGTATAACCAGTTTCTGGGATCCATTTCCGTATCCTTGGGATACTAAACTGGACAAAATAATGTAATAAGGCCATTCCCTCAATAAAATTGTTATTGTGTTGTGCCTCTATTAAGGCAGGAGATAATTCCACCCATTGGGTGTATAAGGTTTTGAACCTTTGTGAATCTTTATTAAAGATATTAATTGATGGACCGTATGACTGCCACCATGTATAAAACCAAATCGGAATATCCGATTCATAGGCTTTAGAACATATTTTAATAAACCAAGAATGTTTATAATTCTGGTTTTCAAATAGGAATGTTTTATGAAAGGCATTCACATAATCCCAATAGTTATATCTAATGGGAGTTTTTGTTTCAGGGTGTAGAATTTCCCTGTCTTTTAATAGAGATATTCCCTAATTTTCAACAGATACGATCTGTTTGATTATTATCTTGCTAAAACTTATTGTTTTATTGCTTCCAGTATAATAGGTAAGCTCACAATTTGTGGCTTTGAGGATTTCCTCATAATATGTTTTGGACTTATAAGTCTCAGTTGGATAGAATCCAGTATCAAAATATCTCTTGATTATGAACCAAGGTTGATCACTCCATTTTTTATCTTTGTGATCAAGAAGGAGTATAACATCCTTCTTTGGATTATGAATCCAGTTTTCATCATCATTTTCACTAGCAGCTTGAGCATATGATGCCGTTTCTTCAGAGGTTTGACTCTGAGCTGCTTTATATGCTAAAAATTCTTTAAATTTTTTTTCATCAAATTGAGTATTTGAAGAGGATGATGCATATGATGAACCATCCATAGTTATAAGCTTTTTATTACCCATTTGATGGATAATTCTTTCTGCTCCTTTTCCTCAATAAGAGGAAGATCTTCCACGACCTCTTTCCTTTCCCAGGGGATCATTCCTGAAAGTCTAAACATAAGAATTAGAATGAAAACATCTATCCATAAGAAAGTATTATTTCTTTATATTTTAGATCCTTTAGTTGTTTATTCAAGGATCTTATTCGTTATTCAATCTGTTTAATAGCATAATCTTTTACTTTGTCTGATAAGAAGGGAATTTCCTTTATTTCTTGAATATTATTATTCAATCCTATTAATTCGATTTAGATATCATCCCATTTTTCATTCAATTTGAATACTGCTATTCTTAGGGTTCCTTTTGAATGACTCATTGATTTAAATATTCCCTGGTAAGAAAATCAGGAAGACTATTATCAGTCTCCCTTTTATAAATTATTTCAAAATCAAAAGGTGCTAAATTTGATTGCCATCTAGCAAACATTTGTTTAGAAATATCATGTTTAAAATCTTTTTGCAAACATATACTTAACTGCGTTGCAGTCAGTTTTAATTATAAATTTTTTATTGAATAAATCATCTTGAAATTTTAAAACACATTTGACTATTGCAAGAATTTCTTTTGCAATGGTTGCATAATTTTTTTGGCTTTCATTCCATTTTCCAGAATGAAACCTAACAAGATATTCTTGTTTATTAATTAGAGATATTTGTTTTAATATACCTCCGTATCCTATATCTGAGGCATCAGTTTCAACAACTTTTTCCCATTCTGGGTTTGCGATCATTAAGCAAGGAAGGTTTTGAACCTTTTGCTTAATCTTTTGAACTGCTTTAGTATGATCGCTAGACCATGACTTAGGATTTTTCCTTAGCCATCGTATAGTAACGCAGTATCTTCTGCCAAATTTTTATAATAAGGAAGAATAATTTAAACTTCCAAAAAATCTTTGTAATTGAGTTTTATCCAGAATCTCATCTGGAAATTTGGATGCAAATTCGATACTTCTATTAATTGGAATTATATTTCCTTGGTTAATGTTATGACCTAAAAATCGAATTTTAGTTTGGAAAAGTAACATCTTTGGTCTAGATATAACTAAATCATTTTTTAAAACTATATTTTTGAATATTTCTAAATGTTTAAAATGAGTTTTAATATCTTTTGAAAATACAAGTATATCATCAATATAAACGATGATAAATTCACTATAAGGGATAAAAATGTCATTCATAATATTTTGAAATTCTGAATGGGCATTTTTTAATCCAAATGGCATGACGTTCCATTCGTAATGCCCAATAGGAACCGTAAATGCAGTCTTATACCTGTCTTTTTCTTCAATTTGAATTTGCCAATATCCTGATTTTAAATCAAATTTAGAAAATATATTTGACTCGTATAACTTATCTAACAAGTCTTTCTTATTAGGTATAGGATACCTAATCCATTTTAATACTTTATTAAGTGGTTTATAATTAATGACTAACCTTGGTACACCCCTTTCCTGTTCGGAATGTTTATTAACATAAAAGGCTGTACATGACCATGGAGACTTTGAATTTCTTATTAAATTCTTGTTTAAAAGAGATTTTATCTCTTGTTTACATAATTACATGTATTCAGAATTCATTTGACAAGGTCGCGCTTTGGTCGGGATTTGACTTTCATTAAAGTTTTCCTCGTAAGAAAGTGAAATAATATGTTTCTTTATATCCCAGAAAGCATTGGGATGATCATTACATATTTGTAAACTAAATTGGTGTTCTATTAATTTAATATTTTCTTGTAATTTTGGATTATTTAATCTCCCTTGAATATTTAAAGAGAATATTTCTTTTTGTAGAAATTCAATTGGATTTATCTTTGCTTTTAACAATTCATCTTTTAAATTATTTAATGTTCTTGTTATTGAATTAGAAATAAATTTAAAAACAATTTCTTTTCCTTCATACGTACCAGTTATTCGAGTACGGTCTACGTTTTTTAATGGAAAGATTTTATCAAAAAAAGGGCTTCCAAGTATAACTTGGTTTCCAAGATTCTTTACTAGTACAAAGCTTGTACTAATACAGGTATTATTCTAACAAATAAAAGCTTGAGAAATTTTATAATTCACTTCTAATTTATCTTTTCCAGCATGACTGAGACTATGAGTAGTTTTATATTAATATTTCGTAGGAATTAATCCTTCCTGTATACAATTTAAATCTGCACCACTATCAAAAAGTGCAATTGCTTCTATTAAGAAGTCGTTTCCTATTAATAGTTTAATCTTCCCATGCTATTTTTGAGAAGTAATAATTTCTCTTATATATTTCAGATATAATTCTGATTCTTCTATTGGTTGTATGTTTAATTTATCTTTTTCTAGACATATTATTCTATGGTCTAATTCTTTATTATTTTGTTGTAAAATCTTTATTTCTGATTTTATATTATCAATTTCTCTTTTTATTTGTTGCATATCAACAGGTTTTTTATCTTTATTTCTCTGATTTAGTTGAATTTTTAATTCAGCCAGAGAAAATGGTTTTTGATTTTTAGAATTTGAACAAGAAGGACATTCTTCTTGTTTTTCCATATATGAAGAGATTATTTTCTCTGTGGATCGTCTACCACTTTTAATAATTCTATTATTTCACTTGTCAATATATTTATTTCCATATTTTGAAATTGTGAGATTATTTGATAAATATTCTCTTCTTCTTCTGAAGTATTATTACAGCAACTGTTTTTACAACAGTTTTCTTCTTCAGAGGAAGAGTATAAACTTTCATTTTCTAAAATATTTAAATCTTCATTTGAAAATTGATCAGATTCAGAATCTGATTCTAATAGTATCTTTGATATTTGATTTTTTAAATCTTCATCTTCTAGCTTATTAATCTTTTTCCTAACCCAGCAAGTTTTTGCTTTGTGACCTATTTTACCACATTTTTTACAAATCAATTTTGACTTATATGTCTTATACGAAGGTTTATGTTCCTCGTATTTTTGAATTCTTTTATTTTTCCTATCTTCCCTTTTCCTTTTTCTTTTATGATGTTGGTAGGGATTTGATTTCTTAATTTTCTTAGAATTACTTGAGGTTTCTCCTATGCCAAATTGACTACAGAATTCATCTAATTGTTTCTTCTCATTTAAAGAATGTTTCTTAATTTGTTGGTTTAATTTAATTTCATTACATAAATTTAAACCTTCTTGAATACAAGTTCCTATTAACTTGCCGTAAGTATAATTATCATAATTTATACTAATTCCTCTTTTTCTAAGGTTATTCCTAACTCTCTCTACAAATAGATGTGGGAGGCCATCTACGAATTTTGACTTCCAATGTGAGCTATTAGACTCAGGAAGTTCCATTACTCTGCTTAGGAAAGTATCTTTATACCACCTAAAAGATGTTAGGGTTCTACACTTAAGATTTTGTATAAGAGTCGTAATATTCTCCGAATTATCAGACCATCTGCCTGTAAAATATTCTATAATATTAACTATCAAAGTATAAACTGAGTTGTTATCTACAACACCATTATCCTCCTTTGTACTATTAAGAATTTCTTTTCTATCTGAATCTGACAAATAATTATCTCACCAACCTTTAAGTTGGCCTCTAAATCCTGATATAATCATTTGAGCTATTGTCTAAGTCATATTCTTATTATTTTGATAAATAGTACTATACATAAGCATTCTATGGACAGTATTATAAATCTGCCCTTCTGTTTGACCATCTATGTTCCATTCATAGATCATTTTTCCACTATAAGAATTATTCACTATGTATTCCTATTCTTCTATTAGAACATCCTGTGGAGTAGGCCTAGGATAATAATACATTCTCTGAGTTGGCTTATTAGCAAACTTAGATAACTTCATAATCTCATTATTAATCTTTTGCTTATAATCTTCTTCTTTTAGACTATCTTCAAAATCTGTTAACGTATTTATTTTTAGATTTTTTAGAATACTAATTGAATCATTTAATGTTTGCATTAAATTTTCTTCAGATTTCATTTTGAAATCTGTTACCATAGGAGGTAATTGAATACTAGAAGTAGTAACAGATTCTTTTTCTTTTAACTGATCATTAATTATGACGTTTTGTTTTTCTTTGAAATGACATAATATTTTATCCATCTTTTTTGAAATATCTTGGAGTTGTTCTCCGATTATTATTAAATAAAGATTTGAATAATTTTGTTGTTTTATTAACCCATTTATATGAGAAATCATTATTTGTAAGGTTTCACCTTCTAATAATTTTTGAAAAGTTTGATAATACCTTTCTTCTCCTTGTTTTTTATTTTAAAACTATTTGTAGGTGGGAAAACATTTGAAACTATATTTTTATTAATATTAAAATTTCTTTCTATAATCAAAATAATACTATTAGTATATTTTTCAATAAACCATGGAACAAAAGGTATGATCTCTTGTTTTTCATTTAATTTATTATAATATTCTTTTCTAAAAAACTCTTTATCTGTTTTTTTAAAATTTTTGGAAAAACATGTTCTAAATAATTCCCATTTAGGTTGGAGAAATTCATTAGAAATTTCTTCTCTTACCGGTGATCCCGGAGTAAAATCTAATTTTTCTTTTAAATTCATATTTATACAAAATTTATTTCTGATTCGGTTAGTTCCGGATCTACTCTAATTCCTCGAACTATATTATCCAAGTTTATTCTTAATTCATCTATTTTTCTCTCAGGAAATTCTTCCCTAATCCTAGATGTTGATGCCCTAGAAGGACTTCTAACTGTGTAATCTACATGAGAAATATAATAGTATGATGACATCGATTTTGATAAAGAGGGTTCATATTTTATTTTATTATTTTCAAATTGTATTTGTACTGACCTTTCATTTGTTTGTGAAATATTTATTGGATTATTATCCACATATTGTTGAGTTGGATTAACTTTATCTAAAACCTAATTTTCTGGAAAATTAATTTCTTCACATTTAATTATTTTTTTAGTTGTAATATTAGCTTTATTAAAATTGGTTTCTATTAGAATGGTTTCATTTAAAGGTTTATCTACCATCTTACAGTGAGGATTAAGCGTAAACAAAGGCTTATAATAAATTCTATAACAGATACATATTACCTCTGATCCTGGTACATAATTGTAGCCATGCGTTTTCACATTTAGAGTTAAAACATCTAAAATATTATCATCAGACAATGATAATTGCAAATTAGGATAAACATTAAAATAAACTGGGCCATAAGCCAGACTAGATTGAACAATTCTCATAAGGGATTGTTTCCAATTTAAGTTTCTAGCATCTCTAAGAGCTGCTACAAACTTTCTGGTAAGCCTTCTAGAGTCAAAGGCTTAAATATAATTTGCACAAGACCTATATGAATAAATTTATATTCTTTTTTATAGTTTTGTAAATCTCTTTTTGATAATAATTTTATTATCATTTCATTTTTGTTTAAGGAAAATGTTTCCTCGGTTGTGTTAACAACTTGTTTTAATCCCAATTTTTCAAAAGTTCCTAATTTATATATTAGTTTATAATCAATTTTTGGAATAGTCCATTTATTTAATAAATCTAAATTATGAGTAATATCATATTCTTCCTCTATACTGTTTTTAACAGTATCTTCGAATTTTAAAATATTCATCTTTTGAATATCAGATTTAAGTGTTGAAACATACACACATACTTCAACAGAATTACCATCGCTCTGATACCATAGAAGGCAGGACCTTGTATGGGAAAAGAGGAGAAAACCATAAAACTCAGACAAGGTTAAAAGATTAAGAGAAACGGTGGAACGTTGGTGATTTTACACAGCCGTTGTCCAGGATGCTAATATGTGATCAGTACAGGTCAGACCCAAAACGCCCCACGCCTTCTTGGGTTTATGGCTTAAAACGGGCTAATAATAATAATAATAATAATAATAATAATAATAATAATAATAATAATAATAATAATGATAGAAATAATAATAATAATAATAATAATAATAATAATAATAGAAATAATAATAATAATAATAATAGAAATAATAATAATAATAATAAATAATAATAATAATAATAAAAATAATAATAATAATAATAATAATATTATTATTATTATTATTATTATTATTAAATTTTCTTCAAATTTCGTTTTGAAATCTGTTACCTTAGGAGGTAATTGTTCTTCTATTAGAACATCCTGTGGAGTAGGCTTAGGAATAATAATAATAATAATAATAATAATAATAATAATAATAATAATAATAATAATATAATAATAATAATAATAATAATAATAATAATAATAATAATAATATAATAATGATAATAATATAATAATAATAATAATAATAATAATAATAATAATAATAATAAAATAATAATAATAATAATAATAATAATAATAATAATAATAATAATAATAATGTTACAGATGTTAAAAAACAAACATTTTTTTTTTCTTGCAGACTGCAGACGTTTGGTCTACCTTTTCTCCTGCAGATGTCTGCAGATATGGTCCACAAACTGCAGACAGTTTTGCTGTACAAGAAACAAACAACACCTAAGAGAAAGGATTCATAGAAATAACCCTAAAGGACTTATGTAGAATTCTTCATGCATAGATAAATTAAAATAAGTATTACATAAGGACTGTTTGGCAATTTCTGAATGATTAAGTGTTGAACCAATAAGAGGCCTGAATCATTAAGTGCTGAACCATTAAGAGATCTGAATCATTAAGATCTAGAATATCGCTTAACTATTCAAAGATAAATATCTGACCAATTCAGATAAGAGGTCTTAACCATTCAGCATTTGTATAATGCTTAACCATTTAGAGGCAAATGTCTGAACCATTCAGACATTTGCTCGCGAAACAAACAGTCTAAACCATTAAGTGTTGAACCATTCAGACGTCTAAACTCTTAAAAGGCTTAAACAAACAACCTTATAATGAGCTTTATTGTTCCCTATATGTGATAGGCGTGATTTTTTTTTGAGTTGGACACAATTTGTTCATCAAGAATAGATTAGTAGTTCATTTTAGTTTTTTCATTGCATGTATGTTTGATTCTCGAGTATTTACGTATGAAATTAATTAATGTGTTGATTATCTCGATTACACTTTTCAATTGACTCAAATCTCACAATGACTCTAGCACCAACGCGTGGGCTTGTGGGGTGAAACTAAACACCCAACCAAACCCGCCACCACGCGCGGTGAGATTATTACTAGTTAATAATAATTTTTGTAACCGTAGGTAAGATCACTCGTGCTCCTTCGAGCACCAACACTTAAAATAGAACAAATAAATGTATGTCCTGGAGATTAGTGATAAAAAATATGTTTGTAATATCTATCTACTAGGCACTTATCAAAAGTTACCAACCCTAGTTTTTTTTATCATGAACTTCTCGCCTTCGTGAGACATTTCGACAATGCTCACAACCTCTTTGGGGTCACGTTTACTTCCTCTCCTTTATCTACGCTAAATGGTAGTCGCATTCGCTTAGAGGGAAGTCTTGCATTGTTAAGTTTTGTCACTCTCATGTTATATGCTATCAATTATATGTTGATATCTAAAGTCTAGGGGTGGTTGTTATGTCTAGAGATATCAAGTACAACAAATGTGAGTTTGGAAGGATTTGACCTTGTGTTTATAATTAAAGATTTATATTGGTTAAAAACTTTATTTCTGATATATTTGAGGGAACTTTGAGTTCTCAATAAGTAGGGTTGTTTCAAATTTTAATTATTTTTGATACAATCACAAGAACCTATTTTTGGGTTTTTTAATTTAACTGAACTGAACCGAACTGATGTGTTAACCTACCATACGTTAACCGAACCGACCCATAACCGACTACAACCAACCTACCACTAACTAGACTATAACAAAGGGATTACAGGATTTCAATATTTCATGAGACAACATGCAGGCGATTTTAAATTATTTTAAAAGCATGCTACGATGTCTGTTATGCATTGAAAAATTAGGCAATAATAAATGTACATGATGTCTACAATGAATGCAAAATTAGACATTTTGAATCTTTTAATTAAATCTACCTTTGAATTCTAACCCGTAATTTATTTATTATCATAATAGCTATAACGAATTTAACTAACTAATTGTTGCTTTTAATTTTTATGGGTATGTTATTGGTAAACCCAATGTGTATAGGACGTTTTAGATACACGTAGAGGTGTATGGAAAAACCGGATTGAAAAAAAAAAACCGAAAACAAAAACCGAACCGATTTAAAAAAAAAACGGTTCCTAACCCTACCCGAACCGGCGGTTTGTATACGGTTTGTAACCCGGCACCAAAAACCGGATTGTAAACCGGTTTCAATTAAAAAAAACCGGTATAAAATAAGTTTTTCTAAAAAAGTCTGTTTTCAAACCGGTCCAAACCGATTTGAGTAGTTTGAGGATTTTTGATTAAAAACCAGTTTGAAACCAAACCGGTTTGAAAAAAAAAAAACGGTTTGTACATATTCAAAAAAACCGATTTATATATTTTGGGAAAAACACTATTCGCCCTTATAATTTTTTTAATATTTTTTTAAAGTGGTTGTGAGTGGAGTAGATAGAAAATGTAATAATAAAAGTATAATATTATTATTTAATTAAAAATAAGAGAGAAAACTATCGATTTATAATGTAATTATAAGGATGAAAATGAAGAACCTGATGTGAATGCTCTAAAATGTGCATTATGAACTAGAGTATGAAAGTGTGTACTAAAGGGAAGTTTTTCACTAACTTTGTACATTAATAACTATTAGTATTTTTACTAATATAATCATTATTTATTGGGTTTGTATTCTAGGATGTGAGATGATCACAACGAATCAAATTGTGTTCAAAACGGAACTAAGATTAACGAGATATCGATACTTAAAGTTGTGTCGTTGAAACATAAAACTGTGAAGATTGAGTGTAGGTGGAACATGAGTTGTCCCACATTGGAGGATACATAAAACCAAAAAGGGCTTAGTGTAAGGCCCCGATCCCGGAGATCTCACAGTTGGTCAATCACAGCATAAAACATAAAACATCACACATTTAATAAAATATTGCAACGGAATTAAGTTAATAAAAACCATTCATTCTATTAACAATTAACGTTGTTAAGCAATACATCATTGTTTTCTTGAATTACAGAAGACCCTGTTTCGTTGCATTACAAAACAACAATATCATTAAAGATGAATGGATGCCAATCTTGCCCTGCCGAGTAGCTTCCCCCGCGTGCCATCCTCAGCAACAATTACCTGCCAACTGAAAATGCATAAAAGTCAGCGTTGCTGAGTGAGTTCTAGTTTTAAAACGTTTAAAATACCTTGTAGGATTTATATATGAAAATATCCTTTTCAATAAAATACTTCCTTTACTTTCACACGAGAGCATTCATCATACATACATCAAGGTATAGACTTAATTATCTTTCATTAACTCACATATTCATTCATTATCTTTCACTATAATTTGGATCCTGTCTCATGCAATACCCGACTCATGTCCGAAGACCGACAGTACCGGGTACGCGACAAGGACCCTGTCTCTTTTTGCAACGCCCCCGCCTCATGTTCGAAGACCGTCACAGCACCGGGGTGAGCATCACGACATATTTTGGGTCAATCTCTTGGATTAAACCCCTTACGACTATAAAGTGAACATTTGACTTTTGTTTACTTTTACACAAAACACCCCCCATCTTTGGCTTCTTTTTGCTTTCTTCTTGATACTTTTATTTTCTTTTTATTTGATAGAAGTTTCGGGCGTTACAAGTCTACCCCCCTTAAAGAGGTTTCGTCCCCGAAACATGTCACTCTTCGAATATCTGTGGGTAATGCTGTCTCATTTCATCCTCCGTCTCCCACGTAGACTCGGAACCCTTCCGGTGTTTCCACTGCACACGTACGAGTGGAACCACTTTATTTCTCAATCTCTTCTCCTTCCTGTCTATGATGGCCACCGGTTGCGCCACATAATTGAGTCTTTCATCCACTTCGTTATCCTCCAGTGGCACAATCATATCTTCATCGGCCAAGCATTTTCTCAGATGAGATACATGGAACGTCGGGTGAATTCCACTTAGCTCATCAGGAAATTCTAGTTGATAGGCCACTTCCCCTACTCGTGCAACGATTCGGAAAGGCCCTATATATCTCGGACTCAGTTTTCCCCTCTTCCGAAACCGGATGATTCCCTTCCAGGGCGAGACCTTTAACATGACTTTATCACCCACGTTGAACTCGATTGGTCTACGCCTTTTATCAGCATACGACTTCTGTCTATCCTTGGCTGCCTTCATAAAGGCTTTGATCTTTTCTAGCTTCTTAGTCATAGCCTCGATTACCTCCACGCTTCCCAACTCTTTCTGCCCCATGTCTCCCCAACACACGGGCATTCTACATCTCCTACCATATAGCATCTCGTAAGGTGGCATGCCAATGCTGGCATGATAGCTATTGTTGTATGAGAACTCTGGTATATCCAACGGTTGGATCTTCCCGTATGGCTTTTGATGCTCTGCCTTCACTTGTAAGCAAGTAAGGCACTTACTCACATACTCCACTACATCGCGCTTCATACCCGGCCACCAATAGTCTTTCTTCATATCTTGATACATCTTAGTGGCACCGGGATGAATGGAGTATCGAGTCTTATGAGCTTCATCCATAATTCGTCCCCGTAGATCACCGTAGCGGGGAATCCACATTCGCCAGAAGCGGGTTCTAACTCCGTGGGTATTTTCTCCCAACTCCGTGACTAGACCTATCATCCTTTCAGAGTTAAGGCTATCTTCCTTCAATGCCTCATCCTGAAATTCTTTGACCTGTGTCATCACGTCAGCAGTCATCACCAATTGGTAAGCCTTCACCCGGATTGGCTCGGGTCTCTGTTTTCGGCTAAGGGCATCAGCCACTACATTGGCTTTGCCCTGATGGTAATAGATTTCCCAATCATAATCCTTAATCAACTCTAACCACCTCCTCTGCCTCATGTTGAGATCTTTCTGCTTAAAGAAATACTTTAGGCTCTTGTGGTTTGTGAAGATTGTGCATTTCACCCCGTACAGGTAATGCCGCCAAATCTTTAATGCAAAGACCACAGCTGCGAGCTCCAAATCATGCGTGGGATAATTGACCTCATGGGTTTTCAACTGTCGGGATGCGTAGGCTATTACTCTCCCACGTTACATTAACACACAACCCAGTCCCGAATAGGAGGCATTCGAATACACCACTAAGTCTTCACTCCCTTCAGGTAATGTCAAAACAAGAGCTTGAGTTAATCTTGCCTTTAACTCCTCAAAAGCATCCTCCTGTTCTTGTCCCCACACAAACTTCACCTCCTTACGAGTCAATTTAGTCAAAGGTGAGGCTACCTTGGAAAAGTCTTGAATAAACCTTCGGTAGTAGCCCGTCAAAGCCTAGAAACTGCGAATCTCGGATGGCGTCTTTGGAGACTTCCATTGCATTACTGCCTCAACCTTCGCCGGGTCCACCATAATTCCTTCAGAATTCACCACGTGACCCAAAAATTGAACTTCATGTAACCAAAAAGCACACTTAGAGAACTTAGCATATAGCCTCTCCCTTCTAAGTGTCTCCAACACTTCACGTATGTGGCCGACATGTTCTTCTTTGCTCTTTGAATAAATCAGGATATCATCAATAAATACAATCACTGATTTATCTAACATCGGCCGACACACTCGATTCATCAAATCTATAAAGGCAGCTGGCGCGTTAGTCAGACCGAAAGACATAACGAGGAACTCGTAGTGTCCATAACGCGTGCGAAAAGCTGTCTTAGGAAGGTCTTGCTCCTTAACTTTCAACTGATGGTAACCAGATCGGAGATCTATTCGTGAGAACCAACTGGCACCTTGGAGCTGGTCAAACAAGTCATCTATTCTTGGTAAGGGATATCGATTCTTCACTGTTAACTTGTTTAGCTCCCGGTAGTCTATGCACATCCTCATACTACCGTATTTCTTCTTAACAAACAAGACCGGAGCACCCTAAGGAGAGATACTCGGTCGAATGAAACCCTTGTCTAATAACTCCTGCAGTTGAACCATCAGCTCCTTCATCTCGGTTGGAGCTAATCATACGGTGCCTTGGCAATGGGTTGAGCACCGAGTATCAAATCAATCTGAAACTCGATCTCACGGTCCGGTGGCAAGCCTGGTAAATCTTCTGGGAACACGTCTGGAAAATCACACACAACTGGCACGTCGGACAATTGTGTTACTGACGCGTCCACATCCTTCACATAAGTCAGGTAGGCACTACATCCGCGTTTCATGCACCTCTCGGCCACCACCATCGAAATCACCTTCGGAACTGTTGTAACTCGGTCACCGTAAACCGTTACCGAACTTCCATCGGGCGCTGTCAGTCGAATCATCTTTTTGCGACACACGATGTTTGCCTCATAGGCTGCCAACCAATCCATCCCCAGAACTACATCAAATCCGCCTAGGGGCATCACAAATAGTTTAGCAGAGAACCTATGGCCTTCTAACTCTATGTCACAATCCTTAATCACATCAGAAATTCTAGTAGACTTACCAATAGCAGTTTCTACATCAAATGACTCATCAATTCTTCTACTACTAACAGGCAGCTTAGCACAGAAAGCAGTAAAAATGAAACTCCTACTAGCACCAGAATCAAACAATACAGAGGCACAAGTTTGGTTTACTAGAAACATACACGACACGACATCGGGATCCACCCTGGCCTCTTCCCGGGTCATTGTGAAGGCTCTAGCAGTTGCCCTCTGTCCACCTTCTTCAGTCCCCTTCTTGGCCCCGGAGCTCTCAACCTCTTGGACTCGTGGCTCCTGTGGCCAGTCCCGCCACAGTTATAGCACTTCGCCACCTTACAATCCCTCGCTATATGACCAGACTTCCCGTATCTGAAGCATTCATTCGATCCCCATTTGAACTCACCAGTGTGCTCCTTCCCACATTTTCCACACCTCTTCGCCCCCAAGCTTGATGACCCCACTCTTCGGTCATCCATTTTCATCCTCTTGTTGTTTGGGGTGAAACCACCATGCCCAAACCTCTTCCCACTCCAGTTCTTGTCACCACCACCTGTCTTCTTCACCTCAACCACCGACACCTCTCTCTCATCGTAAAGCCTCCCAGCCAGATCCACTGCCGACCTAAAAGTGCTTGGTCGGGCAACAATCAAGTGCCTGCGGATATCAGCCGGCAATCCCTGCACATATCTTTTAATCTTCCTCGACACCGGCGTCACCTGATCCAGCACCAGCCTCGCCATTTCGTTAAACTTGGTGGTGTATTGCTGGTGGGTCATGGTTCCCGCCTCAAGCTGTAGGAACTCTCTCTCTATCTTGTCTAGTTCACTGTGGGACAAAATTCCTCAACAACCAACTTCCTTAAATCTCCCCATCTCATCCTCCCGATGGCCCTACTGCCCTCAGCTTGGACAATATTGTCCCACCAACACAAAGCCGAGTCAACGAATGAGTGAGTAGCAATTTCACCTTCTGATCCTCCCTGCACTCACTAATATCCAACACTGCCTCCATCTCTCTAACCCAGCGGTGGGCAGTAGCAGCGTTACCGTTGCCATCAAAAGTAGGGGGTTTACACCATTGGAATGTCCCGTAGCTGCATCCCCTTGCGGTTTCCCGTACCTCTACGTCTTCTTCATCACTGGAGGCTCCCCTTTCTGCATATACCTCCTCCTCACCATCATGATCTCCCTCATTCTCCCTTCTCCCAGCAGCAGCCCTTCTCTCTTCCTCCTTTTCTTTCCTCTCATCCTTCCGTACGGCCCGGATCACCTCAGTCACGACAGACGGTAGGATAGTCTGCATGACTTGGTGAACCTCCTCCACCACTGCCTCTTTCACTGAGGCCCTCAGATTGGCACTCTCATCACCGCCCTCCGGGTGATGAAGCCCAGGCTCACCAGGAGCCGTCTCTACGGTTCTTGCCTTGTTCTTTGCGGCCCGTGGTCTACCAGCACGACCACCCCGTGCTCCACCTCTAGAAGCCTTAGATGATGTACCTCCAGCCATCCTCTAACACTATAAGATTCAAACACCAACACGGTCATTCAGGTAATAGCTCAGTTTATGTCAAGTATAGTAAGTCCCTAATTACAGTGGCCAGTTGTGATTAGCCACTTACTTTACTCTTCATCCCCCAAGCATTTCTTATCCTGACTACATCAGTATTCAAATCTACTAAAAGCACATAAATCAAATAGCACACGCACATAGTACCGGTTATCATTAAGAAAAGAATACCTGATGGCACGTAGCTACTCGGGCTGGCATCCCTCCATTCGTCCCATTATCAGTTTAAATTTAGGTTTTGAAAATATTTACGTATTTCTCTTAAACTTTGGCTCTGATACCAACACCCGGAGACCTCACAGTTAGTCAATCACAGCATAAAACATCACACATTTCATAAAATATTGCAGCGGAATTAAGTTAATAAAAACCATTCATTCTATTAATAATTAACGTTGTTAAGTAATACATCATTGTTTTCTTGAATTACAAAAGACCCTGTTTCATTGCATTACAAAACAACAATATCATTAAAGATGAATGGATGCCAATCTTGCCCTGCCGAGTAGCTTCCCCCGCGTGCCATCCTCAGCAACAATTACCTGCCAACTGAAAATGCATAAAAGTCAGCGTTGCTGAGTGAGTTCTAGTTTTAAAATGTTTAAAATACCTTGTAGGATTTATATATGAAGATATCCTTTTCAATAAAATACTTCCTTTACTTTCACACGGGAGCATTCATCATACATACATCAAGGTATAGACTTAATTATCTTTCATTAACTCACGTATTCATTCATTATCTTTCACTATAATTTGGATCCTGTCTCATGCAATACACGACTCATGTCTGAAGACCGACAGTACCGGGGTACGCGACAAGGACCCTGTCTCTTTTTGCAACGCCCCCGCCTCATGTCCGAAGACCGTCACAGCACCGGGGTGAGCATCACGACATATTTTGGGTCAATCTCATGGATTAAACCCCTTACGAGCCTGTTGTGACACACAGTCACTCACCTCAACCTTGGCATACAAGTCTGTTGTGATAACACAGTCACTCACCTCAATCTTTTCTTGCAAGACTTTTCATACTTTTCTTAGGTTCCACTTCTTTATTAACATTAATCTTTCACTTTCTTTACGATAATACTTTACGCATACGAATATAAACACACACACGTAAAGTCACATTATACATAGTATAAAGCATTAATAGCAGCCCACAACATGCATCACCACAACAGACATGAACCAGCAAAACATCCCAGAACTTACCCGCTACATTCTACTTCCCAAGCTTCGAAAAAATCCTAAGTCCTCAGACAAATGCGGATGAACAATACTAATGCGGATGAATAATACTAATGCAGATGAACAATACTAATGCGGATGAACCATACTAATGAGGATGAACAATACTAATGCGGATGAACCATACTAATGCGGATGAATGCCTTCAGATTATTCCAAGTGTCCAACTAAATGCTGGTAGAATAAATTCGAATGACTGAAACAAATACGCATGAACACTGTAGCAAATGCGCATGAACAAAAGAAATGGGGAAGAACACTTGGGCGCATAAGCAACTACAAATGCGGATGAACAAACAAATGCGCATGAGCAAGTACTTAAATGCGGATGAACTAACCAACCTGCAAATGCACTTATGCAATTATTCAGTCCCCAATCCTCGATCAAACACATCCTTATCATGGATCTAACATGCTTAACATCTAGAGCAAGCATAAAACCATGAAAACACCAACAATTCCTAACCAAACATGCTTATCCATCTGTTCGAAGCTTAAACTCAACATCACAAGCATCAACTGCACATAAACCACCATAAAGCACAAACACAAACAACCACATACATACGCTAAAGCATACAACAGCTGCAAAACCTTTTAAACATGCATTTTCAGCCCCAAAGAAGTTTAAAACACATAAAACCGGGGTCTAGAACTCACCTAGTGCAGCAAACAAGCAAAACTCCTCCAAACTCGTGTGCACAAGAGTTCAAACGCCTAAAACAAGCAAAACAAACAACAAACACATAACACATATAAATCGGTTTCATGGTTAAAACCCAACAAACCGAACCATAAAATACAAAGAACACTAACCACAAGCGAGAATCAGCCTCTTCTTCTCCTTGAAACCGGGAGAAATCGAATTCAGCTTCTTCTTCTTCTGACTCGGTTGAACACGGTAGCAGCAAGAGTGATATGGGCAGCCATACCCATATAAAGTGAACTTTTGACTTTTGTGTACTTTTACACAAAACACCCCTTATCTTTGGCTTCTTTTTGCTTCCTTCTTGATACTTTTATTTTCTTTTTAATTGACCGAAGTTTCGGGCGTTACACTTAGTATGGTGAGCATCTAGACGAAATATGTTCCTATATGATTAGGGCATGATGTAGATTGTCGTGGTCTACTAAAAACAAAGTTATATTAAACACTTAGCTTACCTATATTAGTATGGGCAAGTAAGGCCGTCTTCAAGAGAAATATGTGAAAAATGTGAATTTAGCTCAATGATTTTAAATTGATTAAGAAACAACTTTGAATTAATGATAGATTTATAAAGTAAAATTACAAAGTGACAAACTTAATTGTTTTAAAAACAATAATAAGAAGAATGATCCACTCCCGGTTTCAGGTTTGTAAAACAAAGTTGTAACCTAGTTATACTTAGCAAACAATCACATAGACATAATTGTATTAATTTTATTGATTTTAGTGATAGAGATAAAACGGTTGTAAACAAAACTATTCACAAACTACCAATTTCAATTTGCTAATCAAAACCTAAGACTTAGAATATTTATGATGTAAAGAAACCAAAAATTGATGATAATTAGATTAAGATTCAAAACAAATAAAAACCGTTTAAAGTAATCAACCAATAAACAAATCATATGGCTTAACATGCCAATCAAAACTTCAACCTAATCTAATAATAACTAAAGTTAAACAAATGTCATAAACACAAACCCTACACCTGGAGAAGATCACGGGTGGTTTAGCCGTTAATAGTTGTCATGGAATCAAAATCTGTTGTTGTAGGAATCGATTGCATGAAAAGATGGATCCTCAGGTGTTCTTTGCTCTCAAAATTGCTCTTTGTATGACAAAAAACGACTTGGTGAAGAGTAAATTAGCAGCCCCCTTTTGAACCTTTAACTAGGTTACAAAACCCTAAAGATTGTAGCTGTCAACCCAGGGACGTAATTTACATCCTCATGAACGTAATTTACTAGCCCCTCCAAATCAACACTTTTTCCTCCTGTTTTACATTCTAGTTTGTGTGCTTTATTTTGGCTGATCACACATAGGATGTAATTTACGTCCTTAGGGATGTAATTTACATCCCCCATCACTTTTTCTTTACTTTTTTCTATTTCTCAAGTGTTTCCTTCTTCGTGAGCTTCCGGTTTCCATTCTAACTCCCGAAAACACCCAAATTGTGCCCGTTAAGCTCCGCAAACCTAAAATCCAATAAGCTCTCAAAGTAAATATGTTTCATATTAATAAACACGTAAAAACACATAATTAAACATGTTAATATAGTGAAAAACACCAACACATTAGGGCAAGAGACTGGGTGCTGGGCGATGGACGCAATCTGGCGCTTTGATTGTGCACTTTGCACGTTCACATTGCCGCTTGAAAGCCTCCTTGAGCATTTTTTGGACTGTTCATCAGATACTAGTACTTTAGACCGAGTATTCACTGTTTGAAAGATATAAGTATTGAGAATCGAGTATTCTCTCGGCCGAGAACTTTAGACCTAGTACTAAGAATCGAGTATTCTCTCGCCCGAGTACTTAGATTGAATACTGAGAATTGAGTATTCTCTTAAACGAGTACTTCAGACCTAGTACTTCAGATCGAGTACTTCAAGTTTAGTCTTAACTGCCGCTTATTTATCTAGCTTTCAAGCACTAACTCGCCACTACATTTAACATTGATTGAGTTAATGTAATGACTCTTGGCCTGACTTTGTTGTAACAACTATATAATTCATCATATAAATACAATGCAATGGTACCCTGTTCAAGTTACTACTTGGTACGTGTTACAAACACCACGACAAGAATATTTTCTAGCTTTCTCTATACTCGAAGCTCTTGTTCCAGGTATAGTTTTAGGTGTTTGGCTAATTCCAATAATGCAATCTGCTTAGGCTACCCTGGGAGACAAATAGGATTCACCTGGGTGGCCTGAAATCTAATTTAAGGACTTTTATTGAACAAAAATCCTTATACACTTTTGTGTTTTATGTATCAGTTTGCTTTAGTTTATTTTGTTTCCTTGTAATCTATTCTTCTTTTAAGTGTATTTCATCTTGTAATCCTTAATAGTTGAAGAAAAATTATAGTTCTTTTATTTTCATGAACGGTGTTTCTACATATGCAACAAGTAGGACTCTTAAAAATAGAAACTTATATATAAAGACTTATGTATGAAAGTTGTAATCTAATAGCCTTAACTCTATCAACGTCTTTTGTAACGAGTGACAGGGAATGACTTAGTAGTTAATCCTTTTATATAAACAATGAATATATATAAAAAGTAGTTAAGTTTAGTTTTATTCCCTGACGTTTGATAGAAATAACAATTTTCCTTCAAAGGATTCAAAACATCAATTTATCTCCAAAAATTTCTAAGTTGCTTCAATTTCAGTCTAAAAATTTCATTAGTTGTTTTAGTTTGATTCAAATGAAACTTTTGTACTGAAATTGAAACAATTTATGAATTTGTTGGAGGTAAGTTGATATTTTTAATATTTTGAAGTAAAATTGTTACTTTTCTCAAACCTTAGGGAGCAAAATTAAAGTTAACTCTAAACAAGAACCGAGAAGTAGAGAAGAGACTGGGGTTGTTTAATGCTACTATCTAGGTATTAGAGAAGGGACTACGATCGTTTAATGCCACTATCTAGGTGTTAGGGTTTCTTATTTATTTTATTTTACTATAGAAGCAGCTTTTATGTTAGTTTTTATTTGTGAAGACCCGAGTGGACACCGTATTCAAATAGTTATGTCTTGTATCGGGCCTAACTTAGGGTGTAAACGAGTCAAGCCGGCTCGCAAACTACTCATAATCGTCTCAAAATAAGCTCGAATCGAGTTGAGCTTAAACGAGCTCGAGCCTGAGCTCAAGTTTGTATTATGTCTCGTTCACTAAATGAGCTGGAGCCCGAGCTTTAGATATTGAGCTTGAGCCGGCTCACGAGTCTAAAGGAGTTTTTTTGTTTATATAAGTTTTTTACATATTAATATATATTCATATAATAATATTATTATATATCATGATAAAAGTAACTAAATAATATACATTATGTTATATATAATAAATATGATATAAATAAATATTAAAGTAATTATAAAAATAAAATATTAATAATTTAATAACAGACTAGTCGAGCCCGAGCTTGAGAATTTCTAACAAGCCAGGCTCGAACTTTAAATAAAAAACTACAAACAAAACGAGCTCAAGCTCGAGCTTTCTAAAATAAAAACGAGTTGAGCTCAAGACTAACGAGCTCAGGCTCGCCTCGTTTCGTTTACACACCTAGCCCTAGCTTTGTCAATAAAATTTTAGAAAGTGTTTTAAAATGTAGGAAAATAAAGAGATATTGAGCTAATGGTAGAAGTAGTATGTGTTTAAAAGTGTTATTAAGTTTTAAAATTTTTATTGACTTATTGAATCATTTAAAACATGTAATTACTAAAAAATTAATAATTTTTCATATATTTTCATCTAAAACATGCAATCACTCACACCACACACCCTCAAAAACGTCCATGTTTGTTTCATCTCCATCCCCACGTTCAACTTCCTTTTTCTTTTCCTTTATTTCTATTGATTGTTAAAGACAATGATCTGCGGGGATCGAGTTTTCAATCGGGGCAAATAAAACGTATATACCGTTATATTCATTTTCAAAACCTTATTTACTAATTAATTTAATATTTGTTGGTTTATGGTTTATTTATTTAAGTAAAATTTAGTAAATGTACATCAAAATAATCACAAGTAGATGTCATGTTATTGACATGTTGTCGTGAATATACAATTAACAACCGGGATAGATGAAAGTCGTGTAACGCTATCAGATTGAAAATATTTGGATTAACATCAAAATTTTCATTCGGATAAAACCTAATTACAAGAATAAGTATGATATGTGTGCGAGAAATCCGTAAACTAGTGCTTGAATGAAGAAGAAGAAAGTTAGATCAAAATTGTGTTTAGATTCGAATTTGATAGGGATTGAGGAACTGCCAAAGACAGATATTGTCTTAAAATATGGCTCGACCCCAGCCAAGGGTTGCCGCCCCTTAGACCCCGCTACCAAGGCATTGTCCTCTTGAAACCCTCATTTCTTAGTGGTGAATCATCCCTAAAAGATTTTCAATATCAAAGATTACAATAAATTCAAACAACCGTGCACTTCGCACCTCTTGACTTGTTTAAAGGATTTTATGATTACATTGGTTATTAATCAATTCAATTACACTAAAATATCTAACATTCTTTCCACATCTTAATGTAATTCTTGATTAATTAAAACATACTCAAACAAATAACAAACTTATGTATAAATAAAATATCATGACGATTGAATTTCATCTTAATATGTTAAGCATTCCAGATATTCGAATATTAGGGTGTCACTACGGATTGAACCCTTACTATTCGTGGTAAATACATGAAGATGATATACACAAAAATTTACATACTTATATGTTATTACTTAACACTATCTTTTACTAGCCTTGTGTAGTTTTTGTCCTTATCCTTCATAAGCATATTAAAGCCAAGTCCTAGTTTCTTGAAGCTGCTAAACTTAATGATCATATAGGTCTGAACATATAAATTGGGATAATGTTACTAATGTGTTCTAATCTCTTGATGTTATGCTTTTCATATTGAATTCTGCACCTAGTGTTATACTTGATGGCAATTGGCTAAATTATATCGAGTTCTTACAAACTCCACTGATATCACACCATGCATGATGAGCTAACGATTCATGTTATGTCTAACATCTAACTATCTAGACTTGCCATTATATACTTGACTATAAGTTTTAACCAAAGTTGTTTCACTATCACATCTAATAGATATAGGTGATATCATTTTAGGTCACAATGGAATTTTATAAATCAAATTTCTTAGCCACTCAACTTTCTTACCAGCTGTTGCTAATTCCACAAACTAATATTCCATTATTGAGTTACTAATACAAGTTTGTTTTTTGGATGCCCAAAATATGGCACCTCCTATAAGCAGGAATGTCCATCCACTTGTGGAAGAATGATATTTCATATTGGTAATACAACTTGCATCTAAATACCTTCAATAACAGAAGGAAATCCAAAATAGTTAAACCATTATTCATGGTTCCTTTTAACTTAAATACTCGATTAACAACTTGCCGTGTGATGTGTATTAGATTACTAGTGAATCTGCTAAGCTTTTCAATAACATAGGGTATATCAGGTCTAGTGCTAATCATGGCATACATAAGACTTCCAATGGCTCTTGAGTATTTAAGTTGAGATACCATGATACCTTTATTAGGTAAAGATTAGGATCTATAAGAGTGCTTATGTGAGAACAATATTTGAAGTTAAATTTCTTCAAAATCTTTTCAATATCCAAAGATTAAGATATTACAATACCATTATTCTTAAACTTGATCCTTAGACCAAGGATTGCCTCAGCCTCTCCTAGGTCTTTCATAGCAAACTTAGATAACAAAATTTTTTTGTTTTATCAACTTGATTTTGGTCAGCACCAAAGATTAACATGTCAAACAAATTGTAACTCATTTACCAGAAGTATTAAACTTTCTATATAAACACTTGTTAACTTGGTTTAGGATAAAACCAGTAGACAACACAATATCATCAAACTTTTGATGCCATTTTTTTGTTTAGACCATATAAAGATTTTATCTACTTGTAATCTTCTTCTTATTACGAGGCATAACAAAGCATTTAGGTTGTTTCATGTAAATCTACTCATCCAATTCATCATTCAAGATGCAATTTTCACATCTATTTGGTGATTTTTATAGCAGCAAGTGTTAATAACAATTTAATAGTAGAATCCTAACAACATGAGTATAAGTATCAAAGAAATCAATACTTTTCTTTTGCCTAAAGCCTTGGATAACCAATCTAACTTATGCTATCATCCACTTTCATTTTCTTTTGAAAATCCATTTAACACTAATAGTTTACATCCAGGGGAAATTAGCCAACTTCCAAGTATTGTTTTGCATAATGAAATCCATATCATCTTGAATCGCTTCTTGTTAAAAAGCAATATCTCTAGAAGCCATAGCTTCAATGTAAGTATTTGGATCCCCCTTAATATTAAAACAATATTGATGTTAACATTCAATCTCAATCCTTGATCCTTCAACTAAATTGAAAATGATCTCCAAAGACTTGCTTTTCTTATCTTATACATTTTCAAGGTTCAATACTAGTGGAATGTAAATAATCGGTATTAGGCAAGTTGCTATCGAATGTGTTATTAGTTTGAGACACCTTCAAACTTAAAGTCATGTTCTTTGGTCTAGGTATAAAGGTAAATCTTTCTTTATCAAAGATTGCATCTCTTGACTGTATAATCGAGTTTACGAACACATAGCCATTAGATTCTTAGACATAGAACCTATAAACCTTGAAATGCTAAGCATATCCAATGAAGATACAATCTATACCTCTTTCACCACCTTTTGGGTTTAGTAAGCCTCACAACAACTTTGCATCCCAAACTTTAAGATAACTCAAGTTTGGTTGCTTTTACACCAACATTCATATGGGATATTCTTATTCTTTTTATTAGGAATTTTATTCAATAGATAACAGCTGTTAACATTGCCTCACTCCCGAATCATTCACTCAAAATCGAACTAGACAACATGAAATAACTATTTCTTTTAGAGTAAACCTTTCTCTTGTCCACATAAATATCATAATAAGGATTAAAAGAAAAAAAAATACATATATTTTATCAATTTAATGTTTAACATTTTAAATTACATATATTTTTCCGGGTTCTTTGTTTAAGCAAATAGGACCCGTGCTTTACGAGCTAACCATTATAGGTCTATTAGGAGCCAACCAAGCCGAGCTAGTGTTGGCTCGTGTTCGGCTTGATTTGTAAATAAGTCAAACCGAACCGGCTCTGTTATAAATGACCAAGCCGAGCTCGAATTGATTTATAAACGATTCGAGTTAAGCTGGCTCATGACCGATTTCAAGCTTTTTTCAATCGAGATTCAAACCACGACCTATTTGAACGTCAATAAAATAATATTAACAAGTGAGCAGAAATTAGTGTCAGTAATCAGACAAACCATAACATAATCTTAAAATGTATATAAATATTAATATTAATATCTATGAGATGTTAAATGATTCTATACTATGTGAAATGGCATCTATTACAAAAGATAAAGCGGTCATAGTAACACATTATTTGAAGGTATGTAATAATTATTAAGTAACAAATAGATATCAACATGTATTCCTATTTTATTAATAATAAAAGAAACATTTATAATTTTTTTCTTATATTTTTCATTCTTTGTCTTGAAATAGGACATTACAAGTACATTTAACATTTATTGTGTAATCAAAAGTTGATGGTAATCTTGAGACACTCTTGTTTCTTCAATATCTCGAATGCTTTTGTTATGTCTTCCAATCTTATTTCATGTGTTTGAAGTTTATCCAACTCTATCTCCTGATAAAACACAACACGCAAAGTACATAAAAAGGTTAATTCGAATGTCTAAAACTTATGTCTAAAACTATATTTTCTATAAGTTTTAATAAACATTTAATGTCCTAACATAAAATAATATTACAATAATAATATAGTTTCTGATCCTATCACATAAATTGTAAAAGTGATATCAAATATACTCTTTAGCAAATGTTACTCAAATAACCTATCAATAATAATAAATACAATTTGATTAAACTTTTGTTAAATTAAAGGTCATTTTTCAATAGACTTAGAGAAAACCAGAAAGTAAAATTATGAATTTGAATTCGGTATTTGAATTTTCAAATCAGATTAGCATTCAAACAGGAATTTAAGTTTGCTTTTCTAATCAAACTCCATTTTTTGTGAGTTTCAAACCGGATTAATCCAAAGTTTATAAATATTATTTTCATTATAAAAATACACATTAATATTTATTTATACTTACTATTTTTTTAATTAGTTATATATATTATTATTTCCTCATAATTTGATTTATTCGTACCGCCACGAATCCGAGTCAGACTTTTTAAACTCCAAAGATTTAAATAACCCGACTCGAATAAGCTGAAACCGATTCGATTAACACACATCCAACAATATTCATTGTAAATCTAAATGAGTTAGCTATTTATTGACTTTATTCGTCACCTTATTAATATATTTATCGAGTATAACAGGGAGGTCTGATTGAGTTTTGACCCCACCCATTAATGAACCCTTCAAAGTCCTTCCACTCATTAATGTTGTGTTTCTTATGGCCCAATTCATCTCTAGGCCCACTCCAATTGCAATAGTTGTACCTATACCCTGCCAAAATAACACAATCATTAAGATTGCTTCTTTTGATTTTAGTTGTTAAGTACGTTTGTTTATAAAGGTAATTAAGACAATGATCAAGATTAAGAAGTTGGGTTGTTTTTAGTTTACAATTTTGGAGGACTCGAGGGCTTCGTTCAACAAGGTTCGACTCCTGTGCACTCGAAGGAGTAGTCAACGCCTAGGCCGTTTGTTATGTCTCTCACCAAATCCGAAACTGGCTTGTTGGGATGGTTTTGAGGGTTGATGAAATCGTCATCCCGAAAACCTGTCCTATTGCTACTTTCTTTTCGTTTATGTCCACGCCTATTATCGTCGACGCACCTTGCATTTGTGCTCCTTTTATTACCTAGAAAGTGTTTTCATACACGGTTTTACCATGACAGATAACGTAACACTGCTACATCAGCAACGTTAATTGTTCCAAATTGTTGTAGAAACCAGTTGTGGCGGAGTTGTTGTGTCGCCAATCACTTTTGCGACGGAATTACTAAAAAAATTAAATAATTATTTTTTGTTTTTAGAATTTATTTTCATGATTTGCAACAGACATTTTAATTCTTTTTTTATTGTTTTTTTGTTTTAAAAATGTTCTGTAATTTACTACATAACATGTTACGAGTATAGGCTGGCAACGAAGAATCCATAGTCATTTGCGCTAATTTAACAACTGAACGATATTTTTGTCTGAACGATATTTTTGTCGTAAATCCGTCACAAAATTGACTACGGATTTTTTAGTTGAATTATGTCGTAAATACCTCTTTTTGTAGTAGTGTAAACGATAAATGAATGTAGGTGTAAAAATAGAAGTATGTACCCCAAGACCAACAACGCCAAGGCCAAAAACGGCAACCGAAGAACCCTTAGAGACCCGGCCTTCCTTCCACGGTGCACCAAGGCCGGTCGTGAAGCCACACGAAAGGAAACTAGCATGCGCAAGAGGCACCCTCGGTCAACCTTGATCACGTAGTTGACATCGATGACCATATACTCGGACCATGTGGAGCAACTAAAGTGGTGGTAGATAGTTTCTCCGGTTGATGCAACCGACATCCTTGAAGTGCCATCGACATAAGGCCGCTGAAGCTAATCGGTAAACATGACAAATGTTGGTCTTTCCGATTTGCAATTCAAGCATTGACCACATTCACCTAAGTAGAGTGGCATCACCACGTCCCGGGTTTGACCCGAGCCCCCACGCCTTCTCCAACGCTCTCAACCATCCTGCACCCAAGTCCGAACCGTGTTATATACTAAATTAACATAGTTAACCGAACCGTTGTTCATGTTTACAACATACATACCCGACACCTTCGTGTCCAGGAATACGCGGAAACAAAGGCTGCAATGTTAACAAACTATTAAAACACAATAATTAGAAACCACTGCTCTGTAAACCAGACAGTACTAACTATTTACTGATCGGACGGGGAACCGGTTACATAACCGTCCGGTTTAGTCCATTTAACATGTTAGTTGCCAATCGAAAGTATTAAACCCGCGAACCGACCGCTCCTACTTTTTTACATATCTCTCGTTATTTTGGGAACCTTTTCACCTCTTTAAGCTTTCTTAACCCTTCCCCTCTACTAAGAAAACAGAATGTTAGTTGGACCATATCTCATATATTTTATCTATTATTTTCAAAATCTTGTTTACTAATTGATTTAGTATATTTGAGCCCCATATTTTATTTACCCCAAACTCCATATTAGAAACACTATAATTCTATACATAAATATAAAGTAGTTTCATATTTTTTAAAGTTATTTATAATATTATTCATTTTTAGAAATAATCCGTAAAATAGACTTGTAAGATAACGGTACAATGATCAATTTAGACATAAAACTGTTGTTAGAAACTTTATATAATAGTTTGAAGAAGGTTGGAGACATACAACAGGTATCCCATTGCAACATAAGATATCAGTATGACAAATACTCGCACACAACATCTTGATCCTAACTTCCATCGCTTTCGGCGTCCACCTTTATCTCCTCCACCGCAATCGCTCCCCCTACCTCCCTTACCACGGCGGCTGCACCACCATTTCAGTCACCGGCAACTTTGTCAATCAACATCGTTTTCAAACATTCAAGAATATGATAAATAAGATCACAAGTACGTACCTTTGCAAGTGATGACATGTGGGATGTTGTGTGTCATGATGTTGAAGATTAGCGTGTGAGAAGGATACAACTATACAGTATTGAAGTTATCCAATGGGGTCAATTTATATAAATCATACCCATATAAATATAAATATGATATTTATAGCATTTTAGTTTAAATTGATTTTTGATGGGAGCCATTGACTTATTCTCAACTGTCTATCTTAGTCAACGGTTGCTCCCACAAGGAGCCACTGGTCGTTGGTCAAGCCCATAATGTATTCAATGCTCGTGAATGAGTAGACTCGGACCCAGTCGACTCATGTCTTTTTCTCCGATTTATATTATACTAATTAACAATTCTTTTATGCATAATGATACAGGTGTTGTACCTTATGCATAGGGAGTTTTTCAGAAAAATTTTTGAATTTTATTTTTAACACAAGTTTTGTGCATAATGGTACAGGTGTTGTATTTTATACATAGGGAGTTTTCCAGACAATTTTGAATTTTTATTTTTAACACAAAGTTTTTTGTTTTTTACAATTTAACTTCTCAAATTTGACTTTCTTTACTTAACCCAAAACTCTTAATCTATAGCAATTTAATCTTATGATGTTTATATTTTCAACTTTGTTCAACTATACTTTTCATATTTCGTAAATCAGCATTTTACGTTTCGTTCTAAGTTTTGCAAGTTAACACGATACAAATGCATGTGTGATTCACATTTTTATGTTTCGTTTCAAATTTGGTAAGTTAACATAACACCATGTGCGTGCATGATTCAACATTTTTTACATCTATTTTCCCCTTTTGAAAGGTTCGTCATAACGTGTGGAGCTTAGATCGACTTAGTTATATTTTTCTATCTTTTAGGTTTTGGTCTAAGTTCTTCGTATTAACACATTGCATCTTCAGTGTTGGTGGTCGTTAGCGGTGGTGTGACATTGGTGTTATTTGGCACGGTTTTACGCCTTCGCCGCAATGCGGGGAGCTTAATTCTAGTTTTATAAAATTTACCAAACACATTGTTTTTTTAGTAAAATATTCTAAGTGATTAAAGGTGTTAATCTTTATCGTGGAGATTGGTATAAATTTATAAGAACGTTTATGGTTTGTAAGTTAGTCCTTTTGAAAAATGAAATGATAACATATACGTGTTTTAGGTTGATAACCAAGATTTCTTCGGTGTTTTCGCTAACTCTACTAAAATTGTTTTCTAACTATAAAATCATGCATGTTTTAATATTCTTTTATTGTTGTGATTTATTTATTATTTTGAGGTTTAAATTAAGTGGCGCAAATGTTGTTTTCGAGACATCCTATAAAATTGGAAAATGTTAGCATGATCCATGTGCAAGGATGACATGCGCAAACCAAAAATGATTCCAAAAAGTAACCTAAAGGAAATATATATGAAACTTGTTATATGTAATATTTTTATTTATCAAGTTTAATATGAAATATGAGGTCATTTGTGAAGAAAAGAAGTAAATAAGATAATAAAAGGTTTACACGTGTTTCATTTGTCACCTTGAAAGAAAATCATTAGAAAATACCGGACGTGTTTCACACATACCATTTAAATCAGAGTAAATTACACGGATCGTCCTCTAGATTTATTTAAATTTCATCTTTTGTTTCTGGGATTGAAAATTACAGGTTTAGTTCTAAGGTTTGAAAAAACGTAAAACCTTTAGTTCTTCGTTAAACGTCCGTTAAATAAATCTGTTAAGTGAGTGTAAAAGTACATGTGATTTTTCAAACCTTAGTACTAAACATGTAATTTTTCAATCTTATGAACGAAAGGTGAAATTTGGGCAAATCTCAGGGACGATTCGTGTAATTATTCTTAAATCACTTTATTTCGTAAGGGTTTAATATTTATAAATGAACATTTCAAAAATGAAATGAATATAAAACTTGATGATTTCTTACATTTGAAAAAAAAGCATGAATCATCTGATTAATACAATATTAAAATTAATTATTTTTTTATGATATGATATTAAAATTTATTATTATTTTTTGATAATTATCCTTTTATGATATTAACAAATATTTTTGAGAAGCAACATGTAATATAGATGATACAACAAGCCGCCCCCAATTATTATGTGAACAAGTCACACTCATTTATTAAAGCAAGATCTTATCAAATCCACTTAAAAAGCATCATCATGCGTGATGTTCATAATCATATCTGTGATCAAACAAGATGGTTATAGTCTACAGGTAGAGAAGTCGAATTAGTTAGATCTTTCATCTTGGGTTCAATGTAACAACAACCAATTATGTTACCGGTTTTACGGTTAATGTTTATGAATTACTCAAGGAATAAAAGATAATAGAATACTTGTATTGATAATCGAAGAATTAGGGATGGGAATTAGAAATTCAAGAGGAGATGAGAAAAAGGATTATCGAGAACTAACATTCATACCTATCTCATGTCCATTACATGTATACTCTTCAGGTCAAAATAGTAATAACAAGAATACCGTAATATCTATATATTGATGGGGTATGTATGGATCCTTATAAACTTAATAGGATGTAGCGAGGAGTGGAGAGTCCACGTTATTAGGGTTTAGAACACAATAACAAACACATTCCCATAACCATATGACGACTTGGGTACTAGTCTATTGTCGGTGGTTTTTATAGGAGCCATGGATGACTACGACCCGTATTATCATGCATAGTAAACTGTCCGCTTTTAAACTTTGATTCATAAACTCAATATCATTAGTTGACGTTGTTTTTTAGTATACTTATTGTTGGATCGGGTTAAAGACTTAACAAGACTTTCTGTTTGATCAATAGATAACCAATGCGAAATCTAAGTTAACTGTTTTACTTATCAAACACGCATATACTTTGAGCAAATATACACACAAGATGTTTTTTCAATAGTATACACTTGATTAATCTTTTCTGAGTACAAATGATATGCAGGACCGGTGAAGGGTGGTCAATGCAACAGTTTCACAAGGTGGAGAGATATGAAACATTTAGCAGATCAAATAGGAAACCAGTTAGATGATACAAAGGAACACAAGTAAAAGAACAAGAACAAGAACACTCAAATATGTTTTCAAAAATAATAAATATTGCTCTCAAGTTCTTACAAGTGTTACAAAGCATACCTAAAGATACAAGTACTTGAGACACTTTATACTACATCCTACAGCCGGCCAACTTTGAAGGCTAGCTGGATGCACTAATCTAGACAAACAAGATCAATGTAGAGTCAAAAGACAGATTGTCTTTGACTAGATTATGACATGCCATAGTTCACATCCTTATCTATTATAAAAAGGATAAAAGTACATTTGGAAAGTTACAGACAAAAGACCTTAATCTACTAGTTGACAAAAGCATGGACTTTTCACCAACTCATATAAGTTGGTGAGTCTTCAGAGTGGCAACGGAAAGTGGTTCCGCTTTTGTCAAAGGTGATTCAGAGAAAGCATGTCTTCTCTGTCTTAGGAAGAAATCAGTCTTTGGCTTCGAAAGACTTCATCTTTGACTTCGGAAGATATGGTCTTTTGGCTTTGGAAGATTTGATACTTAGCATAATTCACTGAGTTGTATCAAATCTTTCGAAGTAGCTTTCATGTACTTCAGTTTTGCATGCTGAGAGATCTTGGTTGTTCTTTGGTTGCATAAGCCTCTAAGAGTATTCCTTACAAACTCCTCCTAGGCTGATGCTACCAAAACTGAAGAGAACTTTGATTCTTGATCTTCATTGTTGGCAGTCCTTATCAGAATCAAGACCATTCCTTTAATCATCAGCTGGTCAGGATTCCTCAGACTTTCAAAGTATCTCCTCATGTCATAGAGATCATGCAGAGGGAGGTCAGTATGTTTTGCCAGAAGTATAAGTTTTGACCTCCTTGATCTCTAGTAACATACCATCTGTCTGGATTGGTGGCAAACATTCAAGACACAATGGGTCTCTTAGCAGCAAGAGCTCTACTTGAATAGGAGTTGGATGAGCAGCCTCTTTTTGATCTCCCTCAGGATGTTCCGACCCATCCTGAGATGTAGAGGCGGATGCCTCGGACTTCTTCTTCTCCTTCTTGTCCCTTATGATGGCCATCATTTTCCTTTTCCTATATTTCAACTGATGAGACTGGCCTGCAGTACCAGATTGTTCTTGCTTGTCTTCTTAGTTGGGTCCTTGTACTTTATAGTTCAGAAGGA